>OY728129.1:1201876781-1202101959 GCA_963277665.1 Viscum album | reverse complement strand
TATCATATTTTTATTCAGCATTAACACATATCCCAAGACCTTCTTTAAATCGTCACTGTATACCACAAAAAGTTCTCCAATCATAGGTAGTGTGAGTACAGGTGTATTGATAATCCTCTTCTTCAACTCCTTTAAGATATCTTTTCATTTATCATCCCAAACAAATGTTAATCCATTTAAGGTTAACTTGGTTAGAGGGTTTGATAATCGTAATAAATTTCTCACAAATCGACGATAGTACCCAGCTCATCCAAGAAAACAACAGATTTATATCACAGATGTTTGCCTCATCCATACTTTAATTACTTATTTTTTTGAAGGTTCCACACATATCCAATTTATTGTGATGATATTCCCCAATAATGAAACTTCCTTCAACCAAAACTCACATTTTATATACTTTTCATAAAGCTCCTCCTTTCATAAGGTCTTTAGCATAGTGTTCAGATTCTCCTTATATTCCTTCTTGATTTTGGAGTATATTATAATATCATTTATAAATACTAACACAAATTTGTCGAGGTAATATATGAAAAATCTATGAATCCTACCCATGAATATTTCTAAAGAAACAGTGAGTCTGAATGGAATTATTATGAACTCATGGTGCATGTACCTTGTATAGAAAGCATCCTTGGGGATATCCACCTTCTTCAACCTTACTTGATAATATCCTGACTGAAGATTCACCTTGGATAAGTATTGTGCTCAATGTATCTGATTGAACAATTCATCAATCTATGGTAGAGGATACTTGTTCTTTATCGTGGTATTTTTTATCTCATTATAATCAATTAAAAGGCACATTGACTTGCCCTTCTTCTTGATGAAGAGGATTTATGCACCCTAAGGTGAAGCACTTGTGCATATAAACCCTTTATCTTGATTCTCCTATAGTTGTTTCTTCAGCTTCTCATTTTTCACAACATCCATTCTATATAGAGTCTTAAATAATGGTAATTCCCAATGTATAAGCTTTATTAAAAATTCAAACACTCTATTAGGATGAATAATAGATAATTATTTAAGAAACACATCAGTGTATTCCCTCATAATGGGCATGTCTTCGGGGATGATATTTTCTTTATAATCAATCATTTGAGCTAGATACGCTTTTTTATACGGTAATAATATCCATGGTTTAAATGTTTCTTATAGATAGGATTCATCCTCCTCCTTTCACTTGTAAATAATCAGGGGTCGATTAATGATACGAAGAGTGATTTCCTTCTCATGGAAATTTATGTTGGTTATATAAATGGAAATCAAATCCATACCAAGAATTATATAAAATTTAACTAAAGGGAGTATCACAAGGTTTTCTAGGAAATTCACCCCACAAATTTTGATAGGGGAGGAGTTATATACTTGGGATGCAATAATTACCTCATTTTCCATTTTCACCAATAAATCTACTTCCATGATTTTTGGTGGTGTTTGAATAGTTCTACTAAACTTTCGTGATGTGAAGGAATATGTAGAACCAAAATAAAAAATCATGTTCTCTATTCTTGAATGAATAACTAGAATTTTTATCACCACTTCTTTATTGAGATCAACCTCAGTTGTTTTGATAGAAAAAATCTCACAATTTCTACATTAGAGGTTTTTGTTGTCTCTGAAAACCCTAGGCTTAGTGAATTAGTTTCAAAAAGTTTCATGGTTCCTTATTATTTAAATAATGAACATTGTGAAAATGGTTGACTAGAGAATTACTTTCAACTATCACATTAGTGGGTTACTCCTATTAGAAATCACTATCTAGGTATCCTTCCTTCCTATGCCTAAATCATTTCCTCATCCCCCTTAGTCAATTTATGGGGTGATTCTTTTCACACCTTTGATAAGTGGGATGTTGAAATTTATTCTCACAATTATATTTCTCCATTGGATTTACAGAATTAAACTCTACTTTCTAATTTTTATCCTCATGATACCCTTGAGATTCACTGATCTCTATTTGTAATTTGAGGGAACATCCAAAAATTTCATCATAGCTATCAAAGTCTTATATCGATAGGGATTTTAGTATACTAGGTTTTATCCCACCAAAGAAGCGATAAAAGTTTCATTTGAGGGTAACAAAAAATTTGGAGGCATATCATGAAAATATTGTGAAGTTTTACATGTATTCCCTGATAGATTCATTATCCTTTTACATGAGGGAAGGAAAATCCCTTTCCATTTTAAGATGGATAGTGTGATAAAAATATTTTTTGAAAAAAAATATGGAATTTCTTCCACCCCATCTCTTTGATCTCTTCCTCGGGTTTTGTATTCTTTATCAATGTTAACCACTGATCAAATTGTCACTCTATATAATAAACAAGTAGTATAACCTTCTATTGGTTGAAACATTGAAAGATAAAGAAGATCTTCTCAATGGAGTTGATCCATTGTTCCAGGATTAAGGGATTAGATGGTCTATTTAAATATGGATGCCTTCATCACATAAGGGTCTCAATTGTATAATATTCTTTATTTGGGGGATTTGGGAACTCCTTTTGATCCATATTTCTATTAATAACCTAAGTAATCAGAGAAAGTATCATCATAAATTTTTTTATTCTTGCTCTGATCAGGTTGGGAAACTCATTTGAGTAGTCATCACATTTCCCTTCACATTGGTTATTTACCTGATTCCTCTTAATTCTAGACATTGGATAGAATAAAGGGAATATTAAAATGAGTAATTTTAAACTACTAAACACATAAATTGGAATTCAATGAATTTAAAGGGATGAATTATAAATGAAATTTATTTCTTAACTTATTAATTTCTAGACTTCAATCTATGTTATCCATGATCTATTTTCTAACATATATTCTTATAGTAATTTTTGTTCCCTTAATAATGGTTCATAATGTGCTTTTGAATTTACCAAAGAATATCCCCTAGGAGTGCCAAACCAGGTGTGCAGCAAGGCCCATTTTCATGCACTAGTTCACAATCGATTCTATCTCAACAAGATGTTTTTGGGTTTTACCCATATATATATATATATATGCTAGATCCACATCCACTTGTAGTATCTAGAAAGGGTTGTATTTTCTTTATAAACCACTTAATCTATACTTACCAAAATTTAGGGATTTTTTCTTATACTTGTTCTTATCCCAAAGTCTTTTGCTAGAGTTTTCTAATCCTAATCACAAAAAATAACTAAACTTTTCCTTTGATGCCAAATATGAAAGCCTTTCTCTTTATTACACATTAATTCATGATTAATTACATAATATTACACATAATATAACCATTAAGATTTATAATACTAGTTTCTTTAGGAATTAGGAACATTAAATAACAAATTAAAACATGGGTAACAACAGCATTAATAAAAAAACTTCCTTGACATGCTCATGTTATTCCATAATAATTAAAATTGAATGGGATAACCTTGGGACATACATAATAAAGGGGTGAGATATAAATCCCATTAAGGGAATAAATATGTCATAAGATGAATAAAGTAATACATCTTATACAATAGGCATGTCAATGGGGCATAAAAGGAGTTAGAATTGTAAATATTAATAATGAGGCATAATATAGCATGATAATAATAAATGAAACATGGGAAATGTGGAAACAACTTAAAACACTACATCATAAACACAGGTTAAGGATAATATCCAAGAAATCATGTTGGACAAATTATTTTTGATGGATTAGGTCCACTCTCTAATCCCTTGAATGATGTCTAATGAGACTAAAACATTAACCAATGCATTGGAATGCTATATAATTCTGGGTGCACCCATCACTTTCATTTAATTATCAAGCTTAAGTATGACACATAGATCATAAAACATTGAAATAACTAATAAAATAGGCATATAACTGGGGAATAAAATGAGTTAGAATCATAAACATTAACAATGAGGCATGATATAGCATGATAGTCATAAAGGAAACATGGGAAATGTGACAACAACTTAAAACAATGCATCATAAACATATGTCAAGGCTAACTAACAAGACATCATGTTAGAAAAAATTCCATGATGGATTAGGTTCACTCACTAATCCTTTTAATGATGTATAATTAGAATAAAACATTACCCAATATATTGGAATGTTATATAATTATGAGTGCACCCATCACTTTCATTTCATTCTCATGATTAAGTGTACCACATAGATAAAAAAACATGGAATCATTTATCATCAAATTTTATTCCACAATCAAGGAGTTTGGAATAAATAAATTTAATTCCCTAATAAAATAAGTATAAGTGAATAAAATTTAAGACCCTTGATAGGAAATGGATATGGGTATTCACTAAACAATTGTTTGTCATAGAAAATAGTGGTGAAATTTGAGAAACATAATGGGGGCTTGTAAATGTTCATGTAAGGGATTAATGATATTGAAATGGGGATATCATAATTTATAAATAAAATGGATATTAATGGGTTAATGTAATAACATATAACATCATTGGGAATTTGATATAAAATAAATAAAATAATGAAGAAACTTGAATAAAGAGGAGAATGAGAGGATCCCTCACCTTGAGAGGGTGATTCCAAATGCTAGAGAGGAGATTCTAAAATATTTAGGGAAACTTAGGAGGAATATAAATAGTTGAGGTTATAGTAAGGACATGTTCTAATGTTTTTTTATTGAAGATAAATGGGATATTGAGTGGGTTGATAAAGGAAATGAGTGGGGAATTCTTTATCATTTCTCAGACTTAGGTGTTAGACTCTATATAATAAAGTAAACCAAAACCAAAAACCTTCCCATGTTTTTTGACCATGTTTTCTCCAAAATAGGGCTGTTTTTATTATTTTAATAGGTAAATGGAGTAAATTATTAAAATATTACCCTTGGTTATGTGGAGGTGAGTCATGCTCTTAAAGAAATGATTTTAAAACCTTAAGATATATTATTGTTTTTGGGGGATTCATAAAGGCTTTACAAAATTAATAAAATAAACTTAAAATATCATTTTATTAAAGTGTAAACATATATTTGGTCATGGATATAATTTATAGTATTTATTACATCATTTTTGGTCAATTATGATGTCATAATACACACTGTATTTTTATACCGTATTTAAATTTTTACCTGAATATTCAAATGTATTAAAAAATTATGAAAAATTAATTTTTGGATAATTTATATGTTTTGATTCAAAAAAAAATAATAGTTATTTTACCCAAATAATTTTATAAATATGTGAATTTTCACTTTTGAAATAATAATCAACATTTATTGAGAAATACTGAGTTTTTTGACAATAAAAGTTTTCAAACCCTTATAAAATTTATATTTGTCTTCATAAAAGTTATATGATCATTGATATTTAACAAAAAATATTAATAATAATATTTTTAAAAATGTTATCTATTTAAAAAACACATTAATTATTAAAAACTAATTTATTAATTTAAATTGCATATTACTTAAAAACATAATTTATGTTTTATCAAATCCAAATATAATTTTTATCAAGCTAATTAATTAATAATTTATAGCATAACAACAATAAGATGAAAATATAATCATTTTATATAAAATAGACATATTCAAGTTATTAGGTTTTTATACAAATCCTTTTAATACACCAAAAAATTCTCTACGAGTAAGGTCTGTGATGGTGAGAAATTCATGGGGTGGTTCGATGTACATGTTTTCGTCCATGATCTTGATGAGATTGAACTTCTTCCATAAACAGTTTCACTCATGCTTAAGTTAATAGATCTCAACTTAGTCATTGTCAAGGAAAACCCTAGTGATGCTACCTTGGAATCTTTGATAAATGGGCCTTGTAGGGTACGATACTACTGGTTGAGACCATCACTTCCTTTTAACAGTATTTTAAATTCTATAGGATATAATGAAACCAAATAAGTTCATGTTTTTTCTATATCCATAATATACAATAATGAATTTAATTAAATAAAATTCCCCATGTGATTTAATTAAATCCATTATTATAAATTATGGACATAGCAAACACATGCACTTCTTTGGTTTTATTATATTCTATAAAATTTAATAAACAATTAAGAATCATTATTATTTATAATATATTTTTCAAATATTGATCAAATGATTCATATAAATATAGGGATTTAAAAAATCCAATTAACACAGACCATGTACGCCAAACCACCCAAACAATATATGTTGATCCACCCCATGAAAGTCTCACTGTCACACACCTTACTCTTAGGGCGTTCGATAGTGTATTAAAGGGATATGTATCAAGACATAAATAATATTAATATGAATATTTTATATAATAATGAATATATTTTCCTCTCATTGTTGTTAATTTATAAATGATTGGGTAATTAGTTTGATAAAAACTATATTTTGATACAGTAAAACACAAATTATATTCTTAAGTAATATAACAATTAAATTAAGAAATTACCTTTTATGAATTAATGTATTTTTTAATTATATAATATTTTTTAAAATATTCTTATTAAATAATGTTTATTAAATATAAATTATCATATAATTTTTATGAAGAAAAATGTAATTTTTATAAGTTTTTGAAAGCTGTTATTATCAAAAAACCCAACTTTTATCAATAAATATCGATTATTATTTTAAAAGTAAAAATTAACATATTTATAAAATTATTCTTTTAAAATAAATATTATTTTTGGAATCATAACATTTAAATTATCCAACAGTTAATTTTTCATAATTTTCTAAGACAGCCAAATTTTTGAGTAAAATTTAAAATACAGTATAAATATATAGTGCGTATTATGACATCATAATGGCCAAAAAATGAGATAATAAATACTATAAATGTTATCAAATACCAAATATATTATTCCCATTTAAAATAATTTGATTTTTATTTTATTTTATTAATTTTTTAATGCCTTTAAGAATCCTCCAAAACCTATAATATTTTAAGTTTTTAAAATCATTTCTGTAAGATCATGACTAACCTTCACATCACCAAGGGTAATATTTTAATAAGTTAGGACCTTGAAATAATAATATAATTAGAAACACCCCTATTTTGAAGAAACCATGGGTAAATCATGGTAAGGTTTGTGGTTTTGGTTTTTTTGTTATATAGAGACCAAAACCAAAATTTGAGAATTGATAAAGAGTTCCCCACTCATTTCCTATATAAAACAACTGAAGATTCCATTTATTTTCACTCATAAAATCATGGATAATGTCCTTAATCTACCCTGACCTCTCTATATTCCCCCCAATGTTCCCCCAATCTCTCAATAATCTCCTCCCAAGCATTTGGAATCACCCTCTCAAGGTAAGAGACCTCTCTCTCCTCTTTTCAATTCAAGCATCTTCTTCATTTTATGCCCTTTGTTTCCAATTCCAAATGTTGGTATATTTTCTTCCATATCCCACTTACTATAAATTTTATTAATAAATTATGATATATCACTTTCACTCTCATTAATACCTCCCATGAACCTTTATGTACACCTGTTACCATACTGAAATTTAGTAAGTGATCCTCTCCTTCTCCTCTTTCTTCAAATTTCTTCATTATCTTATGTATTTTATCTCCAATTAATAATTATGGTATATTTTATTCTATATCCCCCTTACTATCTATTTTATGTATAAATGATGATATACCTATTTCACTCTCATTAATTCCTTCCATGAACATTTATACGCCCTCGTTATGATGCCGAAATTTCAACACGATTTTCCATGACATGAAATTGTGTAGTGAATAACCGTACCCATTTCCTATCAATGTTTTTCACATTTGTGTACTTATAATTCTTTGTTTGGTTACTTAAATGTATTTATTATACACTCTTTGATAATTTAATAAAACTTTATCATAAATTATTCCATGTTTTATGATTTATGTAGAACACTTAAGCATGAGAATGAAATTAAAGTGACAGGTATGCCCAGAATTATATAGATATCCAATGCATTGGGTAATGTTTTAGTCTCATGAGAGGTTATTAAATGGACTAGGGAGTGAAACTAATCCATAATGGGACTTTTTCCATCATTATTTCATGTCATTTATCCTTGACTTGTGTGTATTATTCAGTGTTTTTAGTTATTACCACATTTCACATGTTTTCTTTATGATTATCATGTTATATCATAACTCATTGTTCATGTTTACAATTGTCACAAATTTTGTGACCCACTTATGTGAATGTTGTCTAAAATTTATTACTTTCTTCATGTCATGTCATTTTTATTCCCTTATTAGGATTTGTCTCCCCTTTCTTATGTATGCCCCAAAGTTATCCCATGCAGTTTTAAGTACGAAGGAATAATATGAGAATGTTAATGATGTTTCCAATAATGATGATGTATTCCTTATTTTAAGATTTTATATAATGTAGATAATTCTCAAATACACTATAATTATCTATGTCCTGGATTTTATTATGTGTAATCTTATGTAATAAATCATGAATTATTTTGTAATATAGAACAAGGTTGTAATAGTTGGTATCAAAGGAAAATTTTAGTTATATTTTGCGATTAAGATTAGAAAACTCTAGAGAGATCCTTGGGATAATATTAATTATAATAAAACATACCTAAATTTAGGTAAGTATTGATTAAGTGCTTTTTCAAGAAAATATGTCTCTTTTTGGATACTACAAGTTGAAGTGGATCTAGCACATATGTACATGGGGGTAAAACCAAAAAACACCACATTGATCTAGACTCGACTGGGAACTAGTACATGACAATGGGCCTTGTTGCACACATGTTTTGACACTCCCAAGGTATATTATTTGGTAAATTGAAACTCTCATTACAAACCATTATTAAGTGAACAAAAAATTCCCATAACAGTATATGTTGGGAAATAGATCATGGATAATATATATTGATGCCTAGAAATTCATAAGTTAAGAAATAAATGTCATTTATAATTTATCCCTTTAAAGTCATTGAATTCATGAATATTTGTTTGATAGTTTAAAAATACTCATCCCCAATTTTCCCTTTATTATTTACAATGGTCGAAAATATGAGTAATTATGTAAATAACTAATGTGAAGGGTAAAGTGATGAATTCCAAAATGAGATACCCAACCCGATGGGAGCATGAATAGAGAAATTTATGACAATATTATCTCAACTAACTCAGGTTATAAAAAGAAACCTTGATCAGGAGGATCACCCAAATCCAACTAATAAATAACAAGATATAATTGAGACTTTTATTTAAAAAATTCCTCTGACTTTAAATGGTTCATCTGATCCCTTAATCGTGGAACAATGGATCAACTCCATTGAGAAGATCTTCTTCATCCTTCAATGTTCTGAGTAAGAGAAGGTTATACTATCTTCTTATCATATGGTGGGATAACATGATTAGTGGTGTACATTGATCAAGAATATGAATCATGGGTAAGAGATCTAAGTGATGGGGTGGAAGGAGTTTCAAAAAAAATTAGAAAAATATTTTCCTCACACTCTCCATATTAAAATGTAAGGGGATTTCCATTACCTCAAGAAAAATATGGTGAATCTATTAGGGGGTATGAGTAAAACTTCACAATATGTTCACAATGTGCCTTAGGCTTTTTCGATACCCCCAAATTCAAAGTGAACTACTTCTTTGTTGGGATAAAACCTAATCTATAAAAAGTCCTCATGAACCGAGAGTTTGATAGCTATGAAGAAATCGTCCACTGTGCCCTCAAAATTAAAATAGAGATCAGTGAATCTCAAGGGTATCATGGGGATAATAAGTGGAAAGTGGAGATTAATTATGGAGGTCCAATGGAGAAATATAATGGTGATAAGAAATTTCAACATCCCACTTATCAAAGGTGCGGAAAAAAATACCCTATAAATCACCTAAGGGGGATGAGGAAATGATTTAGGTGGGTAAAGGATTAACACATATCTATCAATTTCCAATAGGAGAAACCCAATGAAGTGATGTAGGATAGAAATGATTTGGTAAACCCTTGGTTCACTGTTTACTTTTTTAAATTTAAGGAACCATGACACTTTTGAAACGAATTCACTAATCCAAGGGTTTTTAGAGGCAACCAACAACCTCCAAGGTAGGAATAGTGATCTTTTACTATCACAATCGTTGAGGTGTATCTTGACAACTAAGTAGTGATAGGAACTCTAGTTAATCATTAAATAATAGAGATAATAATTTTTAGTTATAATTCTATGTATTCTTTCATATCACACATGTTCAGTAGAAATATTCAAGCACCACCACAAAGTATGGAAGTAGAGCTATCGGTGAAAATAGAAAATGGTTGCATCTGGAGTATAAAAATCCCCCCTATCAAAATTCATGGGATTAATCTCCCAATGAACCTTGTGATACTCCTTTTAGTTGAATTTTATTCATTTCTAGGTATATATTGTATACCCCCATATAGATCAAACATAAATTTCTATGAGAAAGAAATCACTCTCTATATCGTGAATCGACCCCTAATTTTATACAAGTATGAGGAGGAGGATGAATCTTATTCAGAAACAATATCTCAAGAATGGATATTATTTCCCTATGAACTAGTGTATCTAGCTCAAATGATTGATTCAAAGGAAAATATCATTCTTAAATACATGCCCATTGTGAGGGAATACACTGATGTGTTTCTTGAAGAATTGGCTGGTCTTCCTCCTTGACGAGAGGTTAAATTTTTAATTGAGATTATACCTAGGGATTTACCATTATCCAATACTTAATATATAATGGATGTTGTGGAACTTGATGAGATGAAGAAACAACTATAGGATAATATGGATAAATAGTTCATACACCCAAGTGATTCATCTTGGGATGAACTAGTCCTCTTCATCAAGAAGAAGGATGGTTCAATGCGCCTTTTCATTGATTATTGTGAGCTCAAAAAGATCAAAATAAATCACAAGTATGATTTTACATGGATTTATAACTTATTAGATCAACTATATAGAACAAAATACTTCTCTAAGTTGGATCTTTAGTCGGGATATTATCAAGTAAGTGTCAAGAAGGAGGATATCCCCAATACTTCTTTTTGAACATGGTACGGGCATTATGAGTTCATAGTAATGCCATTCGAACTCACTAATACTTTATAAATATTCATAGACTTTAATAATAGAGTATTTATATATTACATCAATAAATTTGTGGTAATATTTATAGATAATATTCTAATATACTACAAAATAAAGGAGGAGCATGAGGAGCATTTAAGTATTGGGCTAAAGACCTTACGAAAGGATAATCTTTAAGAAAAGTATATCTAATGTGAATTATGATTAAAGGAAGTATCATTATTATGGAATATTATCACAATCAATGGGATATATATGTACCCTTCAAATATAGAAGAAATTAAAGGATGTTTGTGGCCAACATCTATCACAGATAGCCATAGTTTCCTTGGATTAGTTGGGTACTATCGTCAATTTGTAATACATTTATCATGATTTCAAATCCCTTTAACCAATCTAACATAGAAGGGAGTAAAGTATGTTTAGAATGATGAATGTGAAGAGAGTTTCAAGGAGTTAAAAAAGATGCTTATCACTATGCTTATACTTATGATACCCAAAAGTTGAAAACTTTTCATGGTGTGTAGTGATTCTTTGAAGAAGGGATTGGGTAGTGTGTTAATGCAGAATGAAAAATTGATATCCTATGCCTCAAGAAAATTGAAATTTCATGAATAGAACTACCCAAAAAATGATCTAGACTTGGATGCAGTGATCTTCACATTGAAAATCTAGTGGAATTATCTCTTTGGGAAGAAGTGGGAAATATATACGGATCATACAATCCTCAAGTATATATTCACATAGAAAGAGCTGAATATGCTCTAGTGGAGATGGTTAGATATGATCAAGGACTATCACCACTCAATCCACTACCATACTAGGAAAAATATAAAGTAGAAAATGCTCTAAGTAGAAAGGATCCAACAATTTTATCATTGATGAGAATTGAGAAGGATATGATCTTCTTAGAATTAAAAAGTATGTATATGGGAATCATAAAGGAAAAAACATCATCAATCATTTCACAAATGATTTCTCAACCATCCCTTTTAGAAAATATAAATGATTCTCAAAGAGATTATGTGGGAATTTAGAATAAATTGGAATCTATAAGAAAAGGTAAATCCTTGGAGTTCAATGTTAATGAAGAAGGAATTTTGAGATTTGGTTCACGACTATGTGTAGAATCAAATCCTGAGTTAAAGAAATATATGTTGGATTATGCACATAGTTCGACCTTATCCATGCATCCATGAAGCACAAAGTTGTTTCGAGATCTCAAAGAGCTCTATTATTGTGACAATATAAAGAAGGAGATTGTAGAATATACATCAAGATTTCTTGTATGTCGACAAGTGAATTCTTAAAGGAAATAATCTCATGGGATGATGAAACCATTACCTGTACCTATATGGAAATGGGAAAACATCACCATGGATTTTTTCACTGCTATTATAAAGACATCAATAGGAAATAATTTTATATGGGTTTTGGTGGGTCATCTTACAAATACTTCTCAATTCATTGAAATTTGAGAGGACTGATCACTTAATAAACTTACAAGGATATACATTAGAGAAGTGGTGAGGTTTTATAGAACACTGTTATCAATTGTATTTGATCGAGACTCAAGATTTACCTCCAAGTTCTAAAATATTTTACAACACACTCTAAACGTTAGCATGGATTATCATCCCCAAACTAATTTCTAGTCTATGTGTACTATCTAGACACTTGAGGACATGTTGAGAGCATTCTCAATTAACTTCAATGGAGGATGGGATGAACATCTTCCTCTGGTCTAGTAATCATACAATAAAAATTTACATTCAATAATTCAAATGGTACACTATGAAGTCCTTTATGGTAAGAGGTACAGAACACCTGAATTTTGGGATGAAGTTAGGGGACACAAATTTCTAGGTCCTAAAGTGGTTGAGGAAATGGTATAAAAGTTCAAGGCTATTTGGCAGAACATTGGGGCTGCAGGAGTCAAGAAAAAGAGCTACACAGACAATCGCCAGTGAGACCTAGAGTTTGAGGATGAATATGAGGTATTCATATGAATATCTACATGGAATAAATTCAAGATATTTGGGAATAAGAGGAAGATTAGTCCAAGATACATCAATCCCTTTCAGATCCTTGATCACATTGGAGCGTTGGCCTATTGACTAGAACTCCCATTTGACCTATCTCAAGTACATGATATGTTACATGTATCACTCTTGAGTAAGTACATAACAAACCTCTCACATGTACTCAATCCAAAGGTGATACCATTATAGAATGATATTTTTTATGAGGAGAAGTTAGTGAATATCTTAGATTATAGATACAAAGTTCTATGGAATAATACAACGCACCTGGTCAAAGTGTTGTGAATAAAAAAAAGTTTGAAGAATCAATGTGGGAACTAGAAGAGGTAATGAAATAGAGTTATCCTCATCCGTTTTAGTGTGTGAAATGAAAATTTCATTGGATAAATTTCTAAACGGTGGGAGATTGTAATGACCCAAACTTTTATAAATAAAATTCCACTTGTGATTTAATTAAATGAATTATTATATATTATAGATATAGAAAACACTTGCACTTATTTGGTTTCATTGTATCCTATTGCATTTAAAAGAATATTAAGCATTATTACCATTGATAATATAGAATATGAATAATGATCACATGATTTGTATATATATAGGGTTTTAAAAAATCTAATTGACACAAAAAAAGGAAGTGATAGACTCAACCAGTAGGATTATACTATATGAAGCCAATTTATTGGAGCTTTTGAGAGATATAACAACACCGGGATTTGTCTTTGACAAAACCCAATTTGAGATCCAATAACTTATGTATGAGAGAAACTGTTTATAGGATAAGTTCAAGCTCTTCGAGATCACAACCCAAACCATGAATGTCAAACCACCCCAAGAAAGTCTCACCATCGCACACCCTACTCTTAGGGCATTTTCTGGTGTATTAAAGGGAGATGTATCAAGACCCTAATAATATGAATATTTATATTTTATATAATAATGAATATATTTTCATCTTTTTTTTAATTTATAAATGATTAAGTAATCAATTTTATAAAAAATTATTTTGATATGATAAAACACAAATTGTATTTTTAAGTCATATGAAATTTCAATTAAGACGTTAATTTTTATGGATTAATTTATTTTTTTAAATAGATGATATTTTTTAAAATATTATTATTAAATAATTTTTATTAAATATAAATTATCATGTAATTTTTATGAAGATAGATGTAATTTTTATAAGGGTTCACAAATTGTTATTGTCAAAAACCCAGCATTTCTCAATACATGTTGATTATTATTTTAAAAGTGAAAATTCATATATTTAGAAAATTATTTGGATAAAATAAATATTATTTTTGAAATAAAAACATTGAAATTATCCAATGGTTAATTTTTCATAATTTTATGTGACTGTTGAATTTTTGGGTTAAAATTTAAATACAATATAAATATACGGTGTGTATTATGACATTAAAATGACCCAAAAATGATGTAATAAATACTATAAATGGTATAAATGACCAAATATATGTTTCCCCTTTAAAATAATGTGATTTTAAGTTTATTTTATTAATTTTGTAAAGCATTTATGAATCCTCCAAAACCTATAATATATTTTGAGGAGGATGGGATCAACATTTTCCTATGGTCGAGTTCTCAAACAATAATAGTTTCTAATAAAGAATAAAAATGGATCCCTATAAATACCTTTGTAGGAAGAGGTGAAAAAACACCTATATTGTGGGATGAATTTGGTGAACACAAACTACTAGGTCCAAAAATGGTCAAGGAGATAGTGGAAAAGGTCAAGACCATTCAACAACACTCAAGGATGCTCAGAGTCAAAAGAAGAGCTATACTAAAAATCATCAATGAGACCTAGATTTTAAGTTTTGAAACATGTTACTAATTTGTATATATATATATGGAATAAATTAATGAGATTTGGGAATAAGGTAAATCTTATTCCAAGATACATCATTCCCATTGAGATCCTTGATTGTATTGGAGCGGTGGACTATCGACTAGAACTCCCACCAGACCATTCTCAAGTACATGATGTGTTACACGTATCACTCTTGAGGAAGTACATACCAAACACCTCACATGTACTCTATCCATAGGTGGTACCATTGGATAATGATCTTTCCTATGAGGAATATCTACTAAAAATCTTATATTGTAGAGGTAAAGTTCTACGGAAAAAGGCGATGCATCTGGTCAAAGTGTTGTGGAGAAACAAAAAATTTTAAAGAAGCTATGTCGGAACCAGAGGAGGTAATGAAGCATATTTACCCTAATATTTTTAGTGTGTGAAATTAAAATTTTGAGTGAGAAATAATTAAAGGGGGAAATATTTTCACGACCTAAACTTTTATAAATACAATTCCCCTTATGATTTAATTAAATGCATTATTATATATTATGGATATAGAAAACAAATGCACTTATTTGGTTTCATTATATGTTATAATATTTAAAAGACCATTAAGTATCGTTACCATTGATAATTTAGAAGTTGAATAGTGATCATATGATTGGTATAAATATAAGATTTTAACAAATCTAGTTGACACAAACAGTGAAAGTGATGGCCTCGACTAGTAGGATTGTACCCTACGAAGCCCATTTATCATAGATTATGAGGGAGATATCATCAATGGGATTTGACCTTGACCAATCCCAATCTAATATCTAATAACTTAAGCATTAGTAAAACCATTTATGGGAGAATTTTAATCTCATTGATCATGACCCAAATTATGTACACCAAACCACCTCATGAAAGTCTCATTGTCACACACCTTACTCTTAGGGATTTTGCTGGTGTATTAAATGGATATGTATCAAGACCCTAATAATATGAATATTTATATTTTATATAATAATTAATATATTTTCATTTTATTATTTTTACTTTATAAATAATTTTTTATTTTGATACAATAAAACAAAAATTATATTTTTGGGTAATATTAAAATTCAATTAAAGAATTTATTTTAATGAATTAATGGATTTTTTTAAATAAAAAATATTTCATTGAAATATTATTATTAAATTATTTTTATTAAATATAAATGATCATATAATTTTTATGAAGTCAAAAGTAATTTTTATAAGGGTTTAAAAACTGTTATTGTCAAAAACCCAACATTTATCAATAAATGTAGATTATTATTTTATAAGTGAAAATTAAAATATTTAGTAAATTTTTTAGATAATATGAATATAATTTTTTTTAATTAGAACATAAAAATTATCTAATGGTGAATCTTTCATAATTTTCTGATAGAGTTGAATTTTCAGGTAAAATTTTAAATATGGTATAAATATATGGTGTGTATTATGACATCATAATGACCCAAGAATGATGTAATAAATGCTATTAGTGGTATCCATTACCAAATATATGTTTTCCCTTTAAAATATTGTGATTTTACGTTTATTTTATTAATTTTTTAAAGTCTTTATGAATCATCCAAAACCTATAGTATATTTTAAGGTTTTAAGATCATTTCCTTAAGAGCATGACTCACCTCCATGTCACCAAGGGTAATATTTTATTAAGTTCTGCACTTGGACTAATAAAATAATTAAAACCACCCCTATTTTTCAGAAACCATGTAAAAACCCATGGTAATATTTATGGTTTTGGTTATTTTATTATATAGAGTCCAAAACCTAAGTTTGAGAAATGATAAAGAATTCCCCACTCATTTACTATATAAACTCACCCAAGATTCAATTTATCTTCACTCAAAAAAACTTCAAGAACATACTTACTATGAACTCTCCAATAAATAATTATAATTTCATAATGTTTAACATCATTTATAGAAAATGGGTATGGGTATTCACTACATGATTTTTTGCCATGGAATATCATGGTCAAATTTCTACAGCATAACAGGGGCGTGTGGATGTTCATGGGAGAGAATGATAATAGTGGAAGAGTGTCTCATAATTTATAAATAAAATATACAGTAATTAGGATATGGAATAATATATCAAAACATTTCTAAATTAAGATAAAATACATAAGATAAATAATATACTTGAATAAAGAGGATAAGAAGAGGATCCCTTACTAAATTTCGGCATGGTAACATGTGTACATAAAGGTTAATGGGAGGGATTAATGAGAGTGAAAGGGGTATATAATCAATTATTAATAAAATTTAAATTAAGGTGGTATTTAAGAACACATATCAACATTATTAATTGGAAACAAAAGTCATAAAATGAAGAATATTATTGAATTGAAAAGAGGAGATAGAGGTCCCTTACCTAAAGAGGGTGATTCCAAATGCTTGGGAGGATCTTCTTGAGAGCTTGGGGGAATCTTTTTAAAAATATAAAGAGGGGAGGGAATATTAATTATGTGCTAAAAATATTATTTAATATTAATGGGATATTTTGTGGGTATATATATTAAATTAGTGGGGAATTCTTTATCATTTCTCAAACTTAGGTTTTGGACTCTATATAATAAAATAACCAAACCACAAACTTTACTATGGATTTTTCCCCTAGTTTTGGAAAAAGAGGGTTGGTTTTAATTATTTTATTATTATAAGGTCTTAAATTATTAAAATATTACCCATGGTGATGTGGCGGTGAGTCATACTCTTAGAGAAATGATTTTAAAACCTTAAAATATATTATAGGTTTTAGAGGATTCATAAAGGCTTTATAAAATTAATAAAATCAAATTAAAATCAAATTATTTTAAAGTTAAAACATATATTTGTTCATTTATAACATTTATAATATTTATTACCTCATTTTTTGGTCATTATTGTGTTATAATAAATTCCATATATTTATAGTGTATTTAAATGTTTACCCGAAAATTCGACTATCTCAAAAAAATATGAAAAATTCATCATTGGATAATTTTTATGCTCTGATTCAGAAAATAATATTTATTTTATAAAAATAATTTATATATATAGGAATATTCACTTTTAAAATAATAATCAACATTTATTGGGAAATGATGAGTTTATTCACAATAACAGTTTTTGAAACCTTTATAAAATTACATTTTTCTTCATAAAAATTATATGCTTATTTATATTTAATAAGAATTATTTAATAATAATATTTTAAAAAATATTATCTCTTTTAAAAATCCATTAATTCATAAGAATTAGTTTCTTAATTTAAATTTCATATTACTTGAAAATAGAATTTGTGTTTTATCGTATAAAAATATAATTTTTATCAAACTAATCACTTAATCATTTATAAAGTAACAAAAATAAGATGAAAATATATTGATTATTTTATATAGTATATATATTCATATTATTAGGGTCTTGATACATATACCTTTAATACACTAAAAAATTCCCTAAGATTAAGGTGTGTTGTGGTGAGACTTTCATGGGGTGGTTTGGCACACATGGTTTGGGTCATGATCTCGATGAGCTTAAACTTCTCCCATAAATGATATCACTCATGCTTAATTTTTTGGATCTTATCTTGGTATTGGTTAAGGAAAAATACCATTGATTCTATATCCCTATGAATATCTGATAAATGGGCTTTGTAGGGTGTGATCCTACTAGTTGAATCCATCACTTCCTTTATCTTTGTCAATTGGATTTGTAAAAACCCTATATTTATAATAATCTTGTGATCACTATTCAATAGTTATATTATCAATGGTAATGATTCTTAATGGTCTTTTAAATCCAATAATATATATTGAAACCAAATAATTTCTTGCGTTTTCTACATCCATAATATAGAATAATGCATTTAATTAAATCATAAGGGGAATTTTATTTTTAAAAGTTTAGGTCGTTACAATCTTCCCCCCTTAAAAAAAATTTCCTCAAAATTTTCATTTCACACACTAAAATAGATGAGGGTAACTCTATTTCATTACCTCATCTGGTTCCTAATTTTCTTCATCAAACTTATGGTTTATCCACAACACTTTGACCAGGTTAATTATCTTATTCTGTATAACTTTGTATCTATGGTCTAATATCTTCATCGACTACTCCCCATAGAAAATATCATTCTCAAATGGTACCACCTGTGGATTGAGTAGATTTGAGGGGTATGGTATTTACTTACTTAATAGTGATATTTGGAACACATCATGTACTTAAGATATTTTATGTGGGAGTGCTAGTTAATATGACGATGCTCTGATGTGATCAAGTCTCTAAAAGGGGTCGATGTATCCTATAATAAGCTTTCCCTTATTCATAAATCTCATGACGTTATTCCATGGAGATATGTGGAGGAATACATTATCTTCAACCTCAAACTCTAGTTCTATTAAATAATTTTTATCATAGATCTTTTGTTGACTCTATGTATCATTGATATGTTATTGAATGGTCTTGACATTTTCCACTATTTTCACGACCATTTTAGGACCTAGTAGTTTGTGTTCTCCAACATCATCCCAACATTCAGGTGTTCTTCACCTCTTCCCATAAAGGGGTTCATAGGGATTATTTGGATTCTTGAGTGGAAACTGTTATTGTATGAGAACTCAACCAGAAGAAGATGTTGATCTCATCCTCCTTTGAATTCAATTGAGAATGCTCTCAAAATTTCCTCAAGTGTCTTGATAGTTCACATAGATTGTTCATTGGTTTGGGGTTGATAAGTTGTGTTAAATTTTAGAGCATATTGGAGACTCTTCCAAAACTTGGGGATAAATATTCAATCTCGATAAAATACAATCGTTATTGGTTTTCCATACAGCCTCACCACTTCTCTAATGTATATACTTGTAATTTGATTGAGTTAAAAGTCCTCTGAAATTTCAATGAAGTGAACAGTCTATGTAAGATGATTTGTCACAACCCATATAGAATTATTTCCTCCTGATGTCTTCGTAAGACTAGTGAAAAAATCCATGGTGATGTTTTCCCATTTCCATGTAGGTATGGGTAATGATTTCATTAACCCCTTAGATTTTTTCCTTTCATCCTTAACTTTTTGACATATAAGACATCTTTATGTATATTCTTCTATCTCCTTATTCATATTTTCCCACCAATAGTTCTCCTGGATATATTGATACATCTTTGTGCTTCCAGGATAGATAGAGAAGTTCAATATATGTTCATTATCCAACAGCTCATTCCATAACTCGGGATTTAATGGTACACATAATCATGATCCAAATATTAAACTCCTTCTTTATTAGCATTGAACTCAGAGGATTTACCTTTTCTTATAGCATCCAATTTTTTCTGAATTCCCACATAATCTCTTTAGGGATCCATTATCTTCTCCATAAGGTATGATTGAGTAATCATTTTTGTAAGGATTTACGATGTTCTATCCTTTATGATTCACATTTCTATCCTTTTCAAATCAAAGTAGATCAAATCCTTCTCAATTCTCATTAATGATAAAATTGATGGATCATTTCTACGTAGAGCATCTGAAACTTTATTTTCTTTCCTAGGGTGGTAATGGATTGAGAAATCATGGTCCTTGATCATCTCTAACCATCTTCATTGGGGAATATTAAACTCTTTCTATGTGAATGTATACTTGAGTCTTTTTTGATCTGTATATATTTCACACTTCTCCCCAAAGATATAATTCCACCAGATTTTCAACTTGAAGATAACTATAGACAACTATAGATCATGCGTTGGTTAGTTCTATTCATGAACCTTCAATTTCCTTGAATCATAGGCTATCAATTTTTCATTTTTCATTAACAAATATCACAATACCTTCTTTGAAGCATCATTGAATACCATAAAAATTTATCCACTCATGGGTAGTGTGAGTATATGTGCAGTGATAAGCCTCATTTTCAACTCTTTGATGATCTCTTCACATTCATCATTCCAAAAAAACTTGACTTCATTTTGAGTTATCTTGGTTAGAGGGTTTGACAATCATGAGAAATTTCTCACAAATTGATAATAGTACCTAGATAATACAAGGAAAATCAGGATTTCTGTCACAAATATTGTCCTCGTTCATCCTTCAATTTATTCTATTTTTAAGGCTCCATATATATCCCATTTATTGTGATGATATGGTCAAATAATGATACTTCCCTCAACCTAAACTCATTTTTTTCATATTTTCATAAAGCTTCTCCTTTTTAAGGTCTTTAGAACAATTTTATTATGCTCCTCATACTCCTCCTTTATTTTTGAGTATATTAGAATATCATATATAAATACTACCAAACATTAGTTGAGTTAATATATAAATACTCTATTCATCAAGTCCATGAATATTTTTATAGCATTAGTGAGTCTGAATAGCATTACGATGAGATCATAGCACCTATACCTTTATGGAAAGCGGTCTTGGATATATCCTTCTTATTCACCCTTGATTGATAATATCCTAACCAAAGATCCACCTTGGATAAGTATTGTTCTTCAAAAACCTAATTGAACAAGTCATTAATATGTGACAAAGGTTACTTGTTATTTATCATGATCTTATTTAGCTCATTATAATCAATACAAATGCGCAGTGACCCATCCTTCTTCTTAATGAATAGGAATAGTGCACCCAAAGGTGAAGCACTTGGGAATATGAACCCTTTATCCATATTCTATTGTAGTTTTTTCTTTATATTCTAAATTTCCACAACAACCATTCTATATAAATTCTTGGATAATGGTAACTCCCCAAGTATAAGATCGATTATAAATTCAACCTCTCGGCTAGTAGGAAGACCAGGAAATTCTTCAGGAAACACATTAGTGTATTCCCTCACAATGGGCATGTATTCAAGGGTGATATTATCCTTATACTACATAATTTGAGCTAGATACACTTAATCATATGGAAATAATATCCATGCTTTAGATGTTGGTGCTAGAAATTATTCATCCTCCTCCTTACACTTAACAGAATTGGGGGTAAATTCACAATATATAGAGTGATTTAATTCTCATGTAAATTTATATTGTCTCGATACATGGAAATCCAATCCATACCTAGAATTGTATAAAATTCAACTAAAGGTAGTATCAAAAGTTTTTTTGGAAAATTCATCCCATAAATTTTGATGGGGGAGGAGTTTTATACTCGGTATAAAATAATTTCCCTATTTTCCATTTTCACCAAAAACTATAATTCCATGATTTAAGGTGGTATTTTAATAGTTCTACAAAACTTTTCTGAAATAAATTAATACATAGAACTGAAATAAAAAAGTATGTTCATTATTCTTTAATGAATTACTAGAATTCCTGCCACCACTTCATTGTCAAGATCCAACTTTGTGGTTATGATAGAAAAAGATCACCCTTGCTGCCTTGGGGGTTGTTGGTTATATCTAAAAACCCTTGGATTAATTCATTTGTTTTCAAAGTGTCTTACTTCCTTGTAGTAGAAACAATGAATCCTAAACTGAAGGTTGACTGGAGCATTCCTTTACTCCATCACATTAGTGGGATTCTCCCATCGGCAATTGCTAGCTAGGTTTCCTTCCTTACTTCACCTAAAGCATTTCCATTTCCCCCTTATGCAATTTTCAAGGTTCTTTTCTCCATAACATTAAAAGGTGGGATGTTGAAATTTCTTATCACCATTAGATTTATCTATCGAACTTCAAAATTAAACTCAATTTTCTACTTCTTATCCTTGTGATACCCTTGAGATTCATCGATCTCTATTTTGAATTTTAGGGAACATCAAACAATTTCCTCATAGTTATCAAAGTATCAGATCGCCAATGATTTTTATAGACTAAGTCTTATCCCACTAAATAAGAATTCAAATTTGTATTTATAGCTAATGACAAAGGTGAGGGTATATCATGAAAGTATTGTGAATTTTTTCCTTTTAATCTCTCATATATTCATCAACTTTTTTATTGAGTCTAAGGAAATCCATTTCCATTTTAAGATGGAAATTTTGAGTAAAATATTTGTCAAAAAAACATTTTCCATAATTCCTTACACCCCATAACTTCAATATATTCCCCAAGCTTAATATTCTTGATCAATTTCCACCACTAATCAACTTATCCCCTCATATGATAAATAGCTAGGACAACCTTCTCTTTCTCAGAACATTAGAGGATAAAGAATATATTATCAATAGAGTGGATCCATTATTCTGTGATTAAGGGATCAGATAATTCATTGAAATTCGGAGACCTTCATCGCATAAATTTCACAATTGAAGATTGTTATTTATTAGGGGTATTTGGGATCTCCTCATGATCTAGGTTTCTATTCATAACCCGAGTTATCTGAGAGAGTATCATCATAAATTTTTCTATTCCTTATCCCATTGGATTGGGCATCTCGTTGGGATAGTCATAACATTTTCCTTTAAATTGGTTGTTTACCGGATTCCTTATATTTTCATCCATTAGCTAGAATAAAGGGATAATTAGGGATGAATATTTTTAAAATATTAAACATATAAATAGGAATTTAATAAATTTAAATAGATAAATTATAAATAAAATTTATTTCTTGACTTATTAATTTATAGTCTACAATCTATTTTATTCATGATCTATTTCCTAACATATATTAATATGGGCATTTTTGTTCCCTTAATAATGTTATGTAGTGAGATTGTGAATTTACCGTATCATATCCACTGAAAGTGTCAAACTATGTGTGAATAAAGTTCCATTTTCATGCACTAGTCCCTGATCAATTCTAGCTCATCCTGGTGTTTTCGGGTTTTTCCCCTATCTGCATCTGTTTTAGAGCCACATCCACTTATATTATCCTGACAGGGATGTGTTTTATTGACCAAGAACTTACTCTATACTTTAAAAAAATATTGATGTTTTTTTATACTTAGTTTTATCCATAAGTTTTTTTCAAGAGTATTATAATCTTAATCCCAAAAAATAACTAAACTTTTCCTCTAATACCAACTATGACAACCCTTCTCTTTATTATACATTAATTCATGATTTATTACATAAGATTACACATAATAAAACATGGAATATCAATAAGTATAGTGTATTTTGGAATTAGGTACATTACATAATAACTCAAAATAGATAATTCATTTCCATTATTGAAAACTTCCTAAACATAATCATAATATTCCTTCATACTTAAAACTGCATGGGATAACCTTGGAACATACATAAGAAAGGGGTGAACTATAAAGCTCAGTAAAGGAATAAACATGACATAACATGAATAAAGTAATAACTTTTTGAAAATATGTATATCAATGGGACATAAAAGGGTTGATAATCATAAACATGAATAATGAGAAATGATATATCTTGATAATCATGAAGGAAACATGGGAAATGTGGAAATAACTTACAACATTGCATTATAAACATAGTTCAAGGATAAAGTCCAAGAAATAATGATAAAAAAATTATCATGATGGATTAGGATGACTCCCTAATCCCTTTCATGATGTCTCACAAGAATAAAACATTACCCAATTCCTTAGAGTGCTATATAATTTTGGGTTCACCTACCACTTTTATTTCATTTCATACTTAAGTGTTCCACATAGAGCACATGAGCCTCAGCCTGGTTATTGAGGACTCCTTAAGTGCATCCAAGTGACCCAAGATCAAATCTAAGTGGAGGAATATTTTTTGGGTATTGTAGCAGTACTATAGCAGCACTGTATCAGTATTGTAGTAGTACTATAGCAGTACTATAGCGGGACTATAGTAGTACTGTAGTAGGTACTGTAGTGGGAACTATAGCAAATAGTGTTTGGCATTGTAGTAGTCGGGACTATTCCCCCATTTGGGACATTGGGCCACCGATTTAGTCACCGATTCCTTTAAGTCCTTTGGGCCACCTAGGCCTTTGGGTCAGTAAGTCCTCCGGGCCACCTCAAGGCCTTCAGGCCACCTTAAGTGCAGATACAAACCAAACAACCTACAAGGAACAAGCTTCAAAAGAAGGATGAGCAAGGAGATTTCACTATAGAAGAAGCTAAACAGATTACAATAATGATAGGGTATGGAACGTGCCATCGGTAAAAGCATGTGCATGCATTAGAAAGCCTAGCCGAATAGTCATGCGAAGGTGGAGAGCTGATTTCATGATGAAGATGCTGGGGAGAAGTAGTTCCAAGTAGTTATTTTGGTTTGTATGTAATGTTTGAAGCCTATGAGAAATTAATTCCTCCAAGGCCTACGGACATGTAATTCTTACAGCTACAGGCCTTATAAGGGTTCCACCTCACCCCTTGAAAGGTGGATTATCAAAAATCAATAAAAATGAAGGCCTTCAGGCCATTGGAGTGGAGTGTTCCACATAGATCATACAACATGGATTCATTCGTAATTATATTTTATTCTAAGATAAATGAGTGTAGAATACATACATGTAATTCACCAAACATGAAATATGAGTTTTTAAAGTTGAACACCATTGATAATAAATGGGTATGAGTACTCAATACATAATTGTTTGGCATAGAAAATTGAAGTGAAATTTCTACAGAAAAATAGGGGAGTATGAATGTTCATGGGAGGGATTAATGAAAGTGAAAGGGGTCTCTCATAATTTAATCATAAAATGGACTATAAATGGGATATAGAAGAATATATCCCAATGTCATGAAATGAAGATAAAATACATAAGAAAAAAAGATACTTGAATAAAGAGGTGAAGGATAGGATCTCTTACTAAATTTCAGCATGGTAACGGGTGAACATAAAAATTAATGGGAGGGATTAATGAGAGTGAAAGGGGTATCTCATAATTTAGTAATCAAATGGAAAGTAAGTGTGATATGTAATAATATATCAAAACATTATGAATTGGAAAAAAGGCATAAAATGTAGAAGAGGCTTGAATTTAAAAAAAGAGAGAGAGGTCCCTTACCCTGAGAGGGTGATTCCAAATGCTTCGGAGAAGATTCTTGAGAGCTTGGGGGAACCTTGTGAGGACTATAGAAAGGTTAGGTTAGAGTAAGGATGTTCTCCATGGTTTTTTGAGAGAATATAAATGGTATCTTGGCAGGGTTTATATATGAAATGAGTGGGGAATTCTTTATCATTGGACTTTATATAATAAAATAACCAAAACCACAAACCTTACCATTGTTTTTTCCCATGATTTCTTCCAAATAGGTGTGGTTTTCATTATTTTTTAGGCCAAGGTACAAACTTATTAAAATATTACCCTTGATGATGTGGAGTTGAGTCATTCTCTTAAAGAAATGATTTTAAAACCTTAAAATATATTATAAGTTTTGGAGGATTCATAAAGGATTTAAAAAATAATAAAATAAACTTAAAATCAAATTGTTTTAAAGGTAAAACATGGATTTGTTTTTGGATACCATTTATAGTAATTATTATATCATTTTTAGATCATTATGATGTCATCATACACATGATATATTTATACCGTATTTAAATTTTTACCAGAAAATTAGACTATCTCAGAAAATTATGAAAACTTCAATGTTGGATAATTTTGATATTATGATTAAAATAATAATATTTATTTTATCCAAATAATTTTATATATGTGAATTTTTACTTTTAAACTAATAGTCAACATTTATTGAGAAATTATGGGTTTTTTGATAATAACAATTTTTGAACCCTTGTAAAAATTAAATTTGTCTTCATGAAAATTATATTATCATTTATATTTAATAAAAATTATTTAATAATAATATTTTGAAAAATATTATCTATTTTGAAAATACATTAATTCATAAAAATGAATGACTTAATTGAAATTTCATATTACTTAAAAATACAATTTTTGTTTTATCATATCAAAATATAGTTTTTATCAGACTGCTTACTTAATAATTTATAAAGTAAAAACAATAAGATGAAAATATATTCATTGTTATATAAAATATATATATTTATATTATTAGGGTATTGATACATATTCCTTTAATACACCATCAAACACCCTAATAGTAAGGTTTGTGATAGTGAGACTTTCATGGGGTGATTTAGCGTACATGGTTTGGGTCATGATCTCGATGAGCTTGGACTTATCCCATAAATAGTTTCTATCATGCTTAAGTTATTGGATATCATTTTGGGATTGGTCAAGGAAAATAATTGTGATTTTATCTCCCTTATAATCTTCTATAAAATGGGATTCATATGGTATGATCCTACTGGTTGAGTCCATCACTTTATTTTCTCTGTCAATTGGATTTATTAAAACCCTATATTTATACTAATCATGTGATAATTGTTCAATGACTATATTATCAATGATAATGATTCTTAATAGTATTTTAAATATTATAGGATATAATTAAACTAAATAATTTCATGTGTTTTTTATATCCATAATATATATAAATGTATTTAATTAAATCACAAGGAGAATTTTATTTATAAAAGTTTAGTTTGTTACAGAAATTAAATTGGTTTAGGAATCACAAGTTGGAATTATGGGAAGTTTGGAAACCACCAGATTAATTTCATAATTCAAAAATAAGTTATTTAAATAATAGCTTTCAAAAGTTCAAAATCCATTAATACAATATAATATTGCAGCAACCCTCTACTCAGTACCAATTTTCCAATTGAGTCATGGGTGGTTGACTCTGGTGTATCCTATCACTCAATAATGGATCATAGGTGCATGATTGATTATTTATTTGTAATATTTATGAAAGTTCAACTGGATAAGGATAAATATTTTAAAGTGATCATAAAAGGATATTTGAATCTTAGATAAAGAATATGTGCTTTTTAGGATTGAAGTAAGTGAGACACATTCAAGGTATTTAGAAGAATCTTATATCTATGGACCAGTTGAATGATGGAGGCTATAGAAAAACCTTCAGAAATAGAGTCTGGAAAGTGACTCTATAGTCTATGGTTGTGTTGTGAGGAGAAAAGGATAAGACCCTTTATATGATCAGAAGTTCATTGGAAGTGAAATGTCTAGAAGTACAACCTCAAAAGATACAGAGGTTTATCATTGTAGACTTGGTCTCCTTAGTGATAAGAACATGATGGTTCTAACTTGGAAGGTAATTCTAAATAATGATCACATAAATATTGGAATTTATTAGGGATGTGTGTTGGGAAAGAAAAATTAGTTTTCATTTAACTTTAATGGATATAATCCCAGAGCCCAAAAGTTGGAGTTAGTTTACTCGAATGTATTGGGACCTTCCCCAACCTGATCTCATGGAGGATCACTTTATTTCATCAAATTAACTAATGATATGATAAGTAATGTATGATTGTATTTTCTCAATAATCGGTATGATGGTTTCAGGGTTTTTTTATAGTGTAAATCTATTACTGAAAGAGAGAGTAGTCGCAAATTAAAATACCCCAGGTCAGTAAACAATTGTGAGTACAACAGAAGTAACTACCAAAACTTCTATCAGAAAAAGGGTGTCTGGATCAAGAGTTTGGTACCTAGGATACTACATTACAATGTTGTGGTAGAGAGAATGAACTGAACTTTGATTGAGAAGGAAATATTCATGTTTGTTCTCTCTATAATGATCAAGTTTATTTGGGTTGAAGTAATTAATATGACAACATACTTATCCAACTAAAGTTCATCAGCTACTCTGAGACAAATTTTACTGGAAGAGTTACAATCCATTGACTCACTAGAAATTGGAGATCTAGAAATATTTAAAAATGTATCCTACATACTTATTAATGTTAAGTATAGAGACAATCTAGAGTCCAAGATCAAAGATTGTTTTTTTTTTGTTTATGGTAATGAAGATTTTGATTTAAAACTATGGGATGAGGAAAAGAACATTTTCACCAAGATTTTAAATGTAATATTTAATTTAAAGATCCAATGGAAGGATTAGAACTTGGATAAATTACAGGTTGAGTGGAAAAAAGACAACTACTAAAGTATAAGTTGATCTGGATGGAAACACCATATATTCAAAATCTTTAGTAACTCTAGATATTATCACAAGTTCACCAGAAATTAAACCAGAAGAATAAATTACCTGATGCTAAAGGTATGCTAAATCCTGAGGGAAATCTCTAGAATTTGAATAGTTGATAGTCAGGACATCATAAATTACAACACCAAAAATAGAATAATCTCAAGTAGATTTTAGAATATCTTCTATAGTTAGATGACCCGTCGAGATGTACAGGGTCGATGTGAATTTTTTACTTCTAATATAAAATGGGGATATTGAACACTCGGAAGAGTTAGTAATTCTCATTGAATCAAAATAGTGTGATTTAGAAATTGAAGAAGAGATGAACTCCATAAATTTCAAAAAAATCAGTAGATAACTGAGCTACTATAATGAAATTTAGCACTGGAGAAAAAAATTGTTTTTTATTTGAAGGGAGAAGGTGATGAAAATAAATGATACAAGGCATATTTAGTGGTGAAAGTTTTCTAATAAAAGGAAGGAATTGATTTATCATAAATGTTCTCACTGATAGTTAAGAATACTACCATTCGGATAGTGCTAATCATTTTTGTTTATAAATATCTACAATTAAAGTAGATATATATTAATACTTCCTTTTTTTATAGAGATTTGGAGGAAGATATCTGCATGAAGTAGTCCATAGTATCTGAATACCATTGGAAGTGGGGATTTTTTTTTAATTTGAATTAAATCTTATGAAACTTGAATAAAGAACCACATCAATGAAATTGGAAGTTTGATACTTTCATGAATGGATATGGTTTCATGCATTATGGATCTGATCATTATTATTATCAAAATTTATGGGATGATTGGAATTAAATTATGCTTCAAATCTATATGGATAGCATGTTGTTGGTAGGTCTAGAGAGTTCCTAGATTAAGGATCTGAAGAGTAATTTGTCTAGAGGATTTGAAATAAAGGATCTTGGCCATGCCAAGAAAATATTGGGGGTCAGGATAAAGGGGTATTGAAAATATGGTACTATGGTGATATTCTAGAAAAATCATATATAGAAGATCATTAAAAAATTGGTTTGACTAGATGTAAATCTCTGTTTACCCCCATTGGTGGACACTTTAAGTTATCAAATTCATATATTCCATCATTACAAGATAAATATCTATATATGGAGAAAATTTCATATGCATCATCTATTAGAATCATGATTTATGGGATGATATGTATGTGATCAGATATTGCCTTGGAAGTGGGAGTAGTAAGTTGATTTATTTCAAACCCAAATGGATCATCTGATACTTGAAGGTATTATAAGATACAATGCTCTTATTTGGTGATTATGATCCTTTGAAATGATTTATATAGATTTTTATTTTATTGGGGATTCATACACATAGAAGTTCATTATGGGATTTGTGTTTACATTTGGTAGAAAAATGGTTAGTTGGATGTCTTGACTGCATAATATGGTTACTTTATCTATAATGGAATCATAATACATAGATTATATGTATGATAAAAAGGAGTTGGTTTGGTTAATTTACTTTTTGAAGTATCTTGGAAGGTCACCATAAGGAGGAGTTTTATTATTTGATAGTCATAGTACAATTCACCATGCTCAAAATCTGGTATTTCATGAAAAAATGAAACAAATTTACTTAAATTCAATTTCATCTAGAATCTACTAGAGGGTAAAGTGTTATAGATATAGAATATTTTGGGGAAGAAAAATATAATTGACATGTTTATAAAGGTATTAATCTGTGAAATTCTGAGGCAATAATGTGCCTTAGTAAGACTCAAATGAATATAAGAGGATGGAGAACATTTCATGTATGGAGGTATAAATCATGATTTTTCCTATTTGTAAAAGGATTTTGAGGTAATTATTAAATAAATATTCAAGTAAGATATTTTTTGGAATGTAAATATTGTTCAAAGAATTTATTTAACTTATAATAAGGAGTAAATCTATAATTTCATTTCATTCTTATAAAGATAGTGGCAGTAATGTCTACAACATGTGGGTATGGTTATTTCAAGTTAGTAAACTTATGATGGGATCTAGAAAGTTGGTATATGTTCAACATATAGTGGATGTGCATATTCTACTGACTATAGGGGTGTAGTTGGAGGAAGTTATTGAATAAAAGTGAGTTCAACGAATGGTTTAACATAAATTTCAGATGGGAATACAACTTCTTCGACTAGATGATTACCTCTATAGAGAGGATGTGGGACTAGTTTTTGATGTATACTTTATGATGAATTAAAAGTGTAACATTGGATCCTTATCTCTATTTTTTTCAATCATTTAAAATTTTGTTAAAATAAAGTTTTTAAGTGTTCTTTCATGGATATAGAATAAAATCCCGAAACACAAAAATCCTATGTGCCCATTTTTATCTTTTCCTTTTATCCATTTGAATGCTTGTTTTTGGGATATACCAAGTTTGTGAGTAGTGCATATTAGTAGCAGTGATTAGGATTCATCTGAATTCCTAGTTTAAATTCTCTAATACATGGGAAAGTTTAGGTAATTGGTTTCACAGTGCAAAACCATCGATAAGTGTGATATTCTATAGAAAATAAGTTTTATCATTATTTAATTACACAAAGGTTCCTATTACTAATAGATAAAACTCAAGTATGTTTTATTTTTAAGTTTTGAATTCTAATTTAGTATAGATTATGTATTATTTATAAAATTAGTATAGAGACTCTATATCACTCTCCCCATTCTCTTATTGTAACTCCAAGGGAGATAACACCTACAGTGAAAAGATTAATAACCAAAAGATCAAAGAAATCATCCTCATGAAATAAACAAATCTATCATGTCATGATATGAATCTATATAAATATAATATATGTGCATCATGATGTAAGAAGAAACATCATTTTAGTAAATATAAAATTTCCTATAATAGAGAAAATATTAATTATTATAGGTTATCCCCGTGATGGAATTAGAACTTACAATATTTCATAAAGGGAATTAAAATCTTCTTGTGGTGTGCTATTAATTTATCATTACATAATGTTTTTAGTGGGCTAAATAGAATAAAAATTAATTATAACATGGTCGAATTAATTTCATGACCTCACTCTGTAACTTAGACAAACTAATATGGTTTCATCATGCCAACTTTACCCACAACACAACAACTCCAAAGTACTGAGTTTGAAAAAACCCATAGTTTTGGAGCTTAATGTGCCATGATTCAATGAACATGTTTTTGGGACCACTTTGTGTATGAAGATTTTATTTTTTGTTAATGGATGTCAGTGATGATAAAAATGAATGAAGGAACTCTTCTAATTAAAATAGAGAATGGAAACCAGACGTTAGTTGAGCTTGATCTTAAGTTTTAAATATGTGTATCAGGAGTGATACATTGTCTACAACAATTAAGGATGGTTGGAGTGTTCTTTAGATGGAGTAAAGGAAAAGGAGAAGAAGAGATTGTAGAAGAGGTTTGGAATACTAAGGTGGCCATTAATTTCAATGCATACTTAGTATTGTACTAAGTATTTTTATATGCCTTACCAAAAAAATAGAGCCAGCCTTCAAGACTCAACCCAAGTCTCGAGCGGGACCACAGGGTTTGACCGCACCCACAGGGAATCCAGACATGCTAGCCAATAGGAGGGGCATGGGGTCCGTGTATAATCCTCTAGGGGATGCATATTGGGCGCTAGATCACTAGTGGAAAAAACATTTAACACATCGGAATTTCTCACGTCAGTTCTATATAAATGACATGAAAAGACTTAATAATCGATATATCATGTCTGTTATTTTATAACCAATGTGATATATCAATCAGGGTCCATTTTTTATGTTGGTTATTTTATAACCGACGTAAAATATACAGATATTGTCTTTTTTACATCGTTTATTGTATAACCAATTTGAAAATAGAATTTGGCATGATTTATCACGTCGGTTATAAAATAACTGATGTGATAAAGGAAATCTCGACACTTTATTATGTTGGTTATAAAAAACCAATGTGATAAATCTAATCTCAGTAATTTATCACGTCGATTATCAAAAGAGCCAACGTGATAAAGCGACATTTATCACGTCAGTTATTTTATAAACAACATGATAAATTTTTTTCTACATCGGTTATTAAATAACCGACGTTATAAACATTAAAAAAAAGTTTACCACATCATTTATTAAATAACCGAAATGATAAATCTTTCAAATGATTTACCACACTCTGTATTCAGCCATTCTGTTTTCTTCAATCGGGTGACCTGTGACTCGTCTCTCTCGTGCGGAAAACCAAGAAACGATTATTCAAAGTCGTGACCTCCATACTCGTTTTTCCAACATCATTCTTCATATTTATTATCATCAGATATATCCGGTCGACTCACAACACTCAAGTAATCCTCACACGACTCTTTTTCAGTTTTTATTTTTCACGATTCCCTAAACTAATTTTTTGAGATGTTATTTTTCTTTGTTCTTGCTATCATGGAAAGTTTCATAGTGTTAATTTATACCATGCTAAATTATTTTCTGGTAAAATAAACTTATGGAGGTGATATCATTCAAGTTTACGATTTTTGTGTGTTTTATCATGTGTGTGTGCGCGTACAGGGGTGGGGGTTGTACAAGTGGGTGGGGGTGTCCAGGGGGTGCGGGGCTGTCCAAGGGGGTTGGGGTGTCCAAGGGGGTGAGGGGGATGTCAAAGGGGGTGGGGGTGGTGTCCAGGGGGTACGGGGGCTATCCAAGGGGGTTGTGGTGTCTAAGGGGGTGGGGTGGTTGTTTCCAAGGGTGTGAGGGGGCTGAGGGGGTTTTCCAAGGGGATAGGGGTGTCCAGGGGGGTGTGGAGTGGTGTCTAGGGAGGTGAGTGGGCTACCTACGGGGGTAAGGGGTGTCCAGGGGGTGGGGCTGTCTAGAGGGGTGGGGATTTTCCAGGGGTGGGGGCTATCCAGAGGGATGGGGGTTGTACATAGGGTTTGGGGGGCTGTCCAGAGGGTTGGGGTGTCCAGGGTGTCCATGGAGGTGGGGGGGGGGGGAAATCCAGGGGTGTGGGGGGGTCCAAGGGGGTGGGGGTGTCGAAGGGGGTGGGCGCTATCCAAGGGGGTGGGGGCCTGTCCAGAGGGTCTGGGGGCCATCTGGGGGGCTGTCTAGATGTTTGGGGGTGTCCATAGGGTGTCCAATGGGGTAGGGGTGGGGTTGGTGTCTATGAGGGGTGGGGGTGTCCAAGGGGTGGGGGCTATCTAGAGGGATGGGGGTTGTCCAGGGGGTGGGGGATATCCAGAGGGGTGGGGAGCTATCCAAGGGGGTGGTGGTGTCCAAGGGGTGTCCAAGGGGGTGGGGGTGGTGTCCAAGGGGGGTGGGGGTATCCAAGGGGTGTCAAAGGGGGTGTGAGTGGTGTCCAGGGGTTGTGGAGGCTGTCTAAGGGGGTTGGGGTGTCCAAGGGGGTGCGGAGGATGTAAAAGGGGGTGGGGGTGGTTTCTGGGGGGGTGCGGGGGGCTGTCCAAGGGGGTTGGGGGTGTCCAAGGGGGTGGGGGTGGTGTCCAGGGGGTGAGGGTATGTCCAAGGGGATAGGGGTTCCCAGGGGGTGGGGGTGGTGTCCAGGGAGGTGAGTGGGTTGTCCAAGGGGGTAGGGGTTGTCCAGAGGGTGGGGGATATCTAGAGGGGTGGGGGTTGTCCAGGGGGTGGGTCGGTGTCCAGGGGGTGGGGGTGGTGTCCAAGGGGGTGGGCGTGGTGTCCAAGGGTGTGGGCGTGTTGTCCAATTGGTAGGGGTGTCCATGGGGTGGGGTGGGGTCCAAGGGGGTGGGTTGGTGTCCAGGGGGGTGGCGGGCTATCCAGAGGGGTGGGGGTTTTCCTAAGGTTTCAAATCGTTAGGATCTATGTAATTTTTAGTAGTGAATGTATACATATTTTAATATTTATACTTCATATTTCTTTTTTACATAAGGGTGAATTTGGTATCCAGTTACACCAGGATGTATTCTTTGTGAACCTTAAGAAGAAAGGATCCAAGATGAATTTAAAACTGTTATATCTAACTATATTTTCTTTTTAAAATCATTTTCAAGCATATTTTTTTTAAATACGCATATATTTGTTTTATATTTGAAAAAAATTACATTAAAATTATGATATTTTTCATATAAACATATATTTGTCTTATCTTAGAAAGATGTATAATTTTGATATTTTTTATAGGTGATAATGAGTCGAAGTTGGATTACGGAACATCAAATGAGTAATGAATATGAGGAAGGTGTTGATGCCTTTTTTAAATTTTCTAAAAAAAATGTTCCAAGCAGTGACATTTTTTCTATCCATACCTGAAATTTTTGAATATGAAGAAGTTGAAAAGTAGAGAGATAAAAGATCATCTGATTTTCCATGGTTTTAATCCAAGTTACAACCCTTGTATTTGGCATGGTGAAACTAAACGGAATGTCATAACTACTGATTATGATGATTCGCAAGATGTTAACTCCTATGGAATTAAAGAAATGATTCACGATATTGCATTAGAACAAATTGAGATAGAACTGACAGTTGCACGTCTATATGGTGAAGCTGAAAAAACATTATATCCTGGTAGTATAGATTTTACGGTTTTTTCGGCAGTGTTAAGATTTATTAACTTGATGTCGAAACATGGATGGAGTGATAGAAGTTTTATAGAGCTTCTACAATTGATGAAAGGCATTCTTCTAAAAGATAACGATCTTCTAGATTCACATTATAAGGCCAAGAAAATATTATTCCTGATGGGAATGGGATACAAGAAAATACATACCTGTCCGAATGACTGTATGATATATAGGAAGGAATATGAATTTCTGTCAGAGTGTCCTAAATGTGGGACATCATGGTATAAGGTGGAAGAAAAATCACAGGCTGATATAGAGATTACAAAGATACCTTCCAAGGTATTTTGGTATCTTTCTATAATTCATCATTTCAAACATTTATTTTCTAATTCACATGATGAAAAAAGGTTAATATGGCATGCTGATGAGCGGATATGTGATGGAAAAATACTTCATCCAACTGATTGTCCACAATGGAAGAAAATTGATGAGTAGTATCCTACATTTGGAAATGAAATTAGAAATCTCAGACTAGGGTTGTGCACATATGGAATGAATCCATACTGAACCCTCAGTAGCACACATAGTTCATGGCTTGTTTTATTGGTAATTTAAAACTTCTCTCCTAAAGCTTGTATAAAGATAAAATATGTCATGTTGAGTATAATTATCTCTAGTCTGAAGAAACACGGTAATGATATTGATGTTTTCTTATCACCATTGATTTATGATTTGAAATTTTTATGGGAGGATGGTATTAGGGTGTATGATTCTTATAAAATGGAAAATTTTCAACTGCATGCAGTGCTTTTGTTCACTATAAATGACTTCCCAGCATATGGAAATTTGTCTGGATATAGTGTTAAAGGGCATAAAGCATGTCCAATTTGTGAACAATAGACTTCATATTGTCAATTGCATCATGGGAGGAAAACATTGTACATGGGTCATCGAAAGTTTTTGCCTATGGATCACTCTTATAGAAGAATAAAAAGGCATTCAATGGATCACAATAATTTGATATTGCTCCAAAACCTTTATACCCTAATTTGTATTTTGATAGGGTGGAAAACCTTGATGTGACATTGGGAAAGACACAGAAATCTGGTAATGATAGACATGTTTGGAAGAAAAGGTCAATATTTTTTGAGCTACCATATTGGAGATATCATGAAGTTAAAAATAATATTGATGTCATGCATGTGGAGAAGAATATATGTGATAGCTTGATTGGAACATTGTTAGATATTAAAGGAAAGAAAAAAGATGGGTTGAATGCAAGATTAGACTTACTATCAATGGGAATACGTTTGGAGTTAGCTTCCACTCTTAATAGAAGACGAACATTTCTTCCCCCAGCTTGTCATACATTATCCAAGAGGGAGAAAATTAGCTTTTGTCAGTGTCTTCATGATATCAAATTGCCTCAATGTTATTATTAAAATGTAAAAAAATTTGTCTCATTTAAGGACTTGAAGTTGATAGGTATGAAATCTCATGATTGTCACATCATGATGCAACAACTTATACCAGTTACATTGCATGTAATATTGCCCATTCATGTCAGAAAGACTATAATGAAGTTGTGTTATTTTTTTAATTCAATTTGTAATAAGGTGATTGATGTGAATGATTTGAACATTTTGGAAAAGGATGAAATCTATATACTTTTTCAATTGGAAATGTATTTTCCTCCAACTTTTTTTGATATAATGGTGCATTTAATGATTCATCTGGTTCAAGAAATAAAGCTTTTTGGACCTGTATATCTTCGTTGGATGTATCCTTTTGAAAGGTATATGAAAATATTGAAGGGGTATGTTAAGAATCCATATCGATATGAAGCCTCCATTATTGAAAAGTATATTTATGAGGAGGTTTCATAGTTTTGTGCAAGCTACTTGGCTGCAGCGCATCACATAGGTTTTCTTCCATCTCACCATGAATGAGTTAATAATGAGTGAAAGGGGATTAGTGGCTTGAAATTCAAATAGTTTTCATCTAAACAAATGAAGAAGTTGGAATTATACATCTTGAATAACATAGCTGATGCTCAGCCATATATCACATTGCATATTAATGAGATGAAACAATGTCATCCAAAGAAGAAAGAAATGTGGATTTTTAATGATCACAACAAAACATTTTTGTTGTGGTTTAAAAAGACATTGTTTGGTAGATCAGATGTATTAGAGACATTAAAATGGGTAGTGGGTGGTCCATGTTTAAATGTGATAACATGGTCCGGTTATTACATTAATGGCTATACAATTCATACAAAAGATCAGGACAACAGAAGTGTAGTTCAGAATAGTGGTGTATTGGTGTTTACAGAAGCAATTCATTTTTCGAGTGCTAAAGACAAAAATCCAATTTCTGCATGAAGTTCATATTATGGAGTGATTGAAGAAATATGGGAGGTTGATTATTTTAAAATTAATGTTCCAGTTTTTAACTGTAAATGGTTTATCGGTAAAAACAGTGTCAGACACGATGAATTTGGAATGATAGTTGTTAATCTGAATAGATTGGAAGACACAACTAATTATTTCATAATGGAAACACATGCAAAACAAATTTTCTATGTAGTAGATCAATCAGATATGCAGTGGGTTGTTGTTTTACAAGGGAAAAACAATATGTTGGTGAAGATGAACTTGATGAAGATGCTAATTTATGTGAGATCCCTACTTCCATGGAAATATTAACAGAACATAATGATAAGCATGTTAAAGACATGGTTTGTGCCATAAGGAATGATCATGATAAAGGAATTTAGGAAAAAAATCCATTTTTACATTCCTAAAATTACAGGTAACATTTGTTTATTTCTTGTTCACATTTATTATTTTCATAAAATGTTAGATATAATAAGTTTTTGTTTATTAAAACATGTATTAAAACAACTAAGTATAAGTTTTTGTTTGTTTTAATTTTGTTTAATTTACTTTATCATGTTTACCATTACATAAATTATATATCTATTATTTTTGTTCAATGACAATTACTTTACCATGTTTACCATCTTTAACATTTTTTAACATGATTACCATATTATCCATGTTTACTATTACGTAACTTAGTACAATTTTCTATTTTCTATTTACATTAGTATTGTAATATTTGAATTTGTATATTTGTGAACTATTTTTTGTTTTTTTTTTTATTTGAAGGATAATGACATATCAATCAGTTGATCAACCACATGATTCTGGAGATGAGCATATTAGTCATACCTCTGGGGAGGAACATTCATATTCTCCTCTTGATGTTCCCCAATCTTCCTCATGTGCTACCATTACGACAAAGGGTTCAAGAATTGTGGACTAAGTGATAATCTATCAGTTGTGGGAGATGATTTTGGTAAGATATTTTTCTATTGTTTTCCTATTATTTAAATGTTTCTAGTATATATAATATTTTTAACCTATTCTTTATTAGATGACATTTGATATTCCTAGCACTAGAGGAGTTGAGAAGAAATTCTCATCGATGGCTGCCAAGAGATGGAGGGATTTAAAATCAACCCTCTCATATTATTTTATTTTTGGTCATAGGATTCCTGAAAATCCATGTCATATATATCCTTTCATATATAGACACATGGAGACAGTTTGTTGAAAGTAGAAGAAAAGATTCATTTTTGGTAAGGGCAATGTAAAATTTTATAATCTTTCTTATATAAATGATCTTAATAATGTTTTTTTAATGATTTCTTATTATTAATTTACATCAAACAAGGAAATATCATCAGAAGATCCAATCTAAAAATGTATACCCTCATAGTTTATCTCGAGGAGGGTATACATTATTGGAAGAACAAATGATGGTGGAAAATTTACAAAAACTAAGAGCTGAGTCTTCAAGCTCTAGAGATGTGGCCCCTCCATCCCCTCTATCTAGACATGGAAAATGGAAGAGATCTTGGATGGGAAAAAATGGAAATATCTTTTGTAATATTCAAGAATCATAGTTGAGAGGATTATAAGATATCTATTTTATTTATTTAAGTTAACTATATTATTCATATAATTTTAATCATTACAGAAATGTTCAATTAATTAATACAGGATTGTCTTGAGGAGAATAGCTCACAGGGGGTATTTACAGCTTCTGAGAGGAAAGATATTTTATCTACAGCATTGGGAAAGCCCAAAAATCCGGGTCGTGTACGAGGATATCCGACAGGTGTATCAATAAGAAAAGTGTTTCCACGTTCTTCAACTTCTTACATTGAGGGTGTTTATAAAAAAAATAGAATCCTTGGAGGATGAAGTTCATAATATTAATGCGAAGATGGAGGAAGAGATTAGAGCGTCGGTACAGTCTATGTTTGTAGACATGAAAATAAAATTTTAGACTGCAGCTCCCACTCCTCCACCTCCCCCTGCAGACCCTATTATTTATCCTCCACCTCCTCTAGTAGCTCCAACTCCCCCACCTCAGCCTGCGGACCCCATTTTTTATCCTACTCCTCCGCCGCAGCTTCCTACTTATTGTGAGTTGTATGTTGATGATCCTCAACATCATATAGTTTCATATGGGTTGGTATATTGTATAGGAGATATAGTTCATCATCAAAAATTAGAGGTAGATAATCATAGGTTCACTATACAGGATATTATAGATAGATCATCTCTAGTACCATTACCTACAGATGAGGTGATGATAGTTGGACATAGCATCGGCCATTTTTTAATTTGGCCATCCAGACTTTTGTGACTCATTATCATAGAGGTATGTATGTTATATCTTCTATTTTATTTTTTTATTAAATTTGTTTTATCATTTGAAAACTAATATATTTTTCTATTTATTTTTATAGGAATACTTCAAAGGTAAATAAATATTGTATAGACAACAACAAAGACAAATGGTTATGACATCAGATACAGATTCTAGTAGTCTTGACAGATTGTCAAGATATTCAAATTTTTTGGCGGATCATTATGAGTTTCCAATGGAAGCTCAAGTTTTTAGACGTGCAATAACGGTGGTGATTGTGAAAACTGATATCATGGAGCTTGTTACTGGAGATAAGTTGGGCATCAACGTGGTGAAATTTTTTTCCATGTAAGTCTTAACACCTTTTCGCTGCATTATATTTATTAAAAATGTATACTTATGTCTATTTTGTATTATGTATCTTTATAAAATTTGTGAGAATAATGAGCGGACAGATGTATATGGATTCATGGACCGGCATTTGATTTCCCCTGAAGCATGTGCATTGGATGAGGAACAAATAATGCTTTATATTGCTGAAAGATTTGACAGAATATAGTCACACAATGTTGGATGATGCCTTTTTGTGAGAGGTATGAAACACATCTCTCTCAAAGAGTTCTTTATCTTTTAACATAAAAACCACTAACCTTAAATTTTCTTTTATCACTGATCATTGGATGTTAGGTGTTTTTTTCCAAGGAAGAAAACACTTTATTAGATATGCTATGTCCATGGCGATGTGCGGGAAAGTTTTAAGAAAATATTGGAAAATTAAGTTTCAATTTCTCAATAGTTTTATATATTATAATGAATTTTAAAATTTTCACATTAATATTAGTTTGTAACAGGGGATGGGTATACTTTCTAAAAAACTCAAAGAAAAGGAGTACTAAGATCAAATATGTAAATGTAATGTTAAATATCCATTTATAATTTGTACTTTTTGATTTATTACATAAAAATAATATATTTAATTTACACTCATTCAAACATAATTTTCATGAACAATAAGGCATCATCGAATGCGGATATTATATGTTAATATTTATGTATGAAATAATAACAACTAGAATAGTTGTGAACTTTGACCTGGTAATATTTCCTTTTAAACTTTGCCATAATATTTCATTTGATTTATTCATTATACATGTTAGCTACTATCCTTTTAATTTGTAGCTATTTTATGACCCTAAACCCAATTGTGATCAAGACGTCAAACACTTACAAGTGGAATGGTCAAATTATTTTACAGGTTGATTGAATTTTAGTTGTTTGTAGTGTAAAATGTAATTTTGAATATTGTCATTGTAATTGTGTATTTGGTATTCATTTAGGATGGATTTAGTTTTTTTTAAGTTGACATTGTAGGTTTTGAAATTTATATATGTGAATGTTTAATTTTTCTCTACTTCTTGTTTTGGTCTACTTATGATGGTTTTTATGGTATGGATTCTGGTCTGGGGGGAGGTGTTCCAAGGGTGTGGGGGTGTCCAGTGGGGTGGGGGTATCCAGGGGTGTGGGAGGGATGTCTGGTGGGGTGTGGGGTGTCATGGGTGTCCATGAGAGTGGGGGGGCAGTCCAAGGGGGAGAATTTCCAGGAGGGTGGGAGGGTTGTCCAGGCGAGTGGGGGGCTGTCCAGGGGGTGTCTAGGGGTGTGGGGGTGTTCTGTGGGGTGAGGGGGGTTTCCAAGGGTGTGGGATGGTTGTCCAGTGGGGTGTCCAGGGGTGTGGGGGTGTGTCCAGTGGGGTGGGGGTATCCAGGGGTGTGGGAGGGCTGTCCAGTGGGGTGGGGGTGTCCTGGGTGTCCATGAGAGTGGGGGGCAGTCCAGTGGGTGGGAGGGATGTCCAAGGGAGTGGGGGTTATCCAGGGGGTGTCTAGGGGTGTGGGGTGTCATGTGCGGTGAGGGGGTTTCCAGGGGTGTGGGAGGGATGTCTAGTGGGGTGGGGGTGTCCAGGGTGTCCATGGGGATGAGGGGCAGTCCATGTAACGCCCCGACCCTCGTTACCCAGAGTCGGTGCATTATTACATAACATTGGAATGATCAAAAGAAAGATCAAATCTCGAAAGACCGATTGGTTTAGTAGCCTTGGAAACACTAGATATATTCATAAGTTTTACATTACATCATTAAACGAAAAACTACTACAACAACATATTGTCTCCATAATCCACACTCATATCCCCACATAATATCCCTGCAGGTCATTCATAACTTACTTCTTCACTTCCTGGGAAAAATAAAACATAGAAAAGGGGTGAGCTCAAATGCCCAGTAAGGATAACAATATAGCGAAAACTTTCATAAATAAGAATAAACTTTTAAGGAAATGTATAACTAAAACAAAAGCCTTTCAAACATGAACTTTCAACATGGTACGGCATAAATAAAATGAAATAATGTCATTTACTTATTCACATGGATATTCTACTAATCGAATAATCACATGCAAAAATCAATAACCACTTTCATAATGTTGGAATGCATAATTCCAGACTATCATAACCACATAGTCAAGGCCTCGTGCCAAGGCTACAAATAAGATTTTGTCAAGGCCTTGTGCCAAGACACTAGTTTGTCTCATGAGACCTACCGATGCATCGAGGAGCTATAGCGGGCTCCACCCGTCACATATTAAGTCCAATGCATTCCCATATGAAAAGGTTTAAACATAACATAAACATTCGTATTAAAACTAGCATAAGAAATGTCAATAATTTCACCATAAACTATGAATGGTATAAAAATAGCACATCCACAGTCAAACATATAACAAAACCTTCAATACAATATAGAAGTTTTGTATCATAATAAATCAACTTTTAATAAGCATAAAATCCATCAAATGATGTTGACATAGATGAAATCAAAACACTTTTTGGAGAAATATCTCTTTATATTTTTGAAATCATTTAAGAGCCATATAAAATAAAACATTTTCTTGAAAATATTCTTATAAGCTTGTAAGGAAATATTTGAAGATTTTATAATGGCAGGAAATAACCGCACTCGCCGTATAAGTTAAAAAAACATTCTTACCTTAATTCTGTCGAAAAGGTTAAAAAGGACCTTGTTTTGAAAATGACGGAAAGATTCCTCTTATGAAAAGTCAAACAATGGTATAAATGACTTTAACCCATATTCATGTAAATAATAAAAATGTTTTGAAATACATTTTGAAGAAACATGGATGTGGGTGATAAATAGATCCCAGTAGATTATTACATATAAACAACCTCGGATAATGAAGAGATTGTGAAATAACCCTTACCTTGTACTTTTCCTTGGTTGGGGTAGGTTAACCTCCTGTATAATGGTGAAATAATTGTTACTAAATTATACAAGAATCATATACATTAATATGATATCATATATGATCTTTTAATATCGATTTATAATAATATCTTAGTATTATCGTTGTTTTGGGTGTTAACTTACTTGTTTTCTTTTATATGTTTTGTTACGTAAGACATTTTTGTAAAGGATAGGTTGTATATTATTCATATCCAGAATGATATCAAGTCCTTAAACATCATTTTTAAATCATCAAATGATAATTATACTTGAATGGATACGATGGAGAATGAATCTCATCGCGTTCGTGGAGACGGTAGTCCGTACGTACGCACGAGCGACAATATCATTATTTCGATATTAAAATAATATATAAATGGTTGTTATATCATATATAAAGAATCATTATCATGTTTTATTTATTATTTACATGAGTTACATATCATTATTATACCCATCCAAATAATAATATATTGAATAACAATTACACCACGACGTGGAGATGGTAAGTCGTACGTACGCACGTATGGTGACATGTTATTCAAAGGGTGGATAGAATACTTAATATGGTTGTACCATATTTATAATAACATCACAGTATATATATGATACTGGAGTTATTATTTTATAATGGTAACAACAAAGGAAGAAGAAGTGGAAGAAGAAATGAACTTGGAAAAGGGTGGTGAAATCATTACCTCTTCTTCGGGTTATTCCTTTTGATTTGATCAAAAGGGCTCCTTAGGTTGGCTTTCTGATCAAACTAATGCCTCTAGGTTGTAGTGAGGGATGTTGGGAGAGTATTTGGGCAGAGTTTGGCCGAACCAAAAGGCTTTGAAGGTGTGAAGAAATGATAAGGAGGAGTTCCCTTTTATAAGAGGGGTGAGGGGCACCTTTGGAAAAGCTAGCAATATTAATTTATAATAAATTAATATTCGGTTTCTAATGGCTCCAAAGTTGATAATTCAAAGGTTAAGGTGGGGATAGGTCGAAAACCACTCAACCAATAAAATTTAGATAGGTTTGGGTACTTATATTAACCTTATCTTTAAGTATTAACTCTAAGTTAATTAGTTTCACTTTTACAATGTCTCTTTGTATTTTTATATAATATGGTTACTAAACTTACTATATACATCCAAGAGACCCCCAAGTGGTCCATTAATGATTAACCTATCATTATATAAGTCTCTTGGCCGAACCTTATATTTTTAGGAATTTAATATCAATTAATAATATAATATTTTTTTAAGAACTCTTTTATGTCAATTTTGACACTATTCAATAGTTGATTTTTGTGAAACTCATAACAGATTGATTACTTCGAACAAGGTCAATTACATCAATACTAATATATCATATTATCCTAGAAAATTATTTTAATTCATTAAAAGTTTCATATTATATTTATTTGGGTATTTATAATATCAATTATTTTAATTTTTCACTATTATAGTAATTACTGCATCATCATTGTGTCATAAATAAAATAAATTATTTAATGTCTAAAAATTATAAATAAAATATCATTATGTAGGAAATATTTTTATCTTTCTAATGAATATTTATAATCTAAAATCCAACATATATAACCCTATGTAACAATTGTTTTTCTAAAAGATATATGCTTGTGTCATTTTTGTATTCATTTTAACTTAATTAAAATAAAGTGTCATTATCACTTACAAGTGGATCCATGGGGTCCCAAAATAGACCCAAAGATGCCCATGGTCGACCATGTATCAACCAATAGGGTTAAGACACGTTTTAGGGTAATTTAGTATTATTATAATATTATTTTTTAACCCTTATTTACCGGATTTACCCTTAACCATGGTAAATAAAATATTTACCGCAGTAATTATTCAAAATGTCTAAAAATAAAAGTTACCTATTTACACAATTTGAACATCCTGATTCAAAATATGGAATCCATTTTCCTAAATTCAAAACACATAAGTGGCAGAAATTAATTTAAAATTAATTCCCGTTGTCAAAACAAAAAGCGTGTTTTTAAGAGATAATAACTATCAAAAGATTGACACTTGTTTATGTTCGGTTTAATTGTAAAATTATGTCCAATGACAAACATTATATTAAATGGTAAAAATATATTCTAAATATACTTTAAAACTACTAAAATTCATAATTTATCATTATTAATTATTTTGATTAAAAAAGTTCTTTTTAATTAAAATTTAGTAATTTTCACTATTCATCAAAATATGAAAGTTATCCGAAAAGTACCAAAATTTCACCTTAGGCTAAATTCGATATTCCGAATCCAAAAATGAAGTCCATTTTGAAATATCAAATATATATGATTTCAAAAATTAGGTATTACTATTCACAACGGCTAGTTTAATTAGTTGTGGTGTGTGTTAGAACTCGAGGTTGCGTACAACACACGCTATCGCATTATTCGAAGGGAAACGTACCGTGGAAGCTTGGGGTGTTACATTCTCCCCTCCTTAAAATAATTTCGTCCTCGAAATTTCTATAATACTTATCACATGAAAAGACTCGGGTGGTTCTTCATCCTAAGTTCCTCGGGTTCCCACGTTGCCTCTTCCATCTTATGGTTTCTCCACAAAACTTTTACCAGACGCGTCGTCCGGTTTCTCAGTACTTGTTCTCTCGTATCAAGAATCCTGACGGGCTCTTCACAATAGGAAAGATCGGGTTCCAGTTCTAATTCCTCATAGGTGAGTACATGCGTTGGATCAGGCATGTATTTCCTCAACAGAGATACGTGAAACACATCGTGAACTTTGGAGAGACTTGGCGGCATTGCCAATCGGTAAGCTACAACCCCAATTCGTTCTAGAATTTCGAAAGGTCCGATGTACCTGGGACTCAATTTACCTTTCTTACCAAAACGTATGACTCCCTTCCACGGAGATACCTTCAGAAAAACATGATCACCGACTTGAAATTCCAAATCCTTCCTTCGATTATCGGCATAGCTCTTCTGCCTACTTTGAGCTGCTTTGATGTGATTTTGGATTACTTTCACCTTTTCCACCGTTTCCTCCACCAGTTCTGGGCCTACAAGTTTTCTTTCACCAACGTCATCCCAACAGGTTTGTGTATGACATCTCTTTCCGTATAACGCTTCATATGGTGCCATCTGAATACTCGAATGGAAACTATTGTTATAGGAAAATTATACCAGAGGTAAATATTGATCCCACATACCCTGAAAGTCAAGTGAGCAAGATCTCAACATGTCTTCTAAGGTTTGAATAGTCCGTTCTGATTGTCCGTCTGTCTGAGGGTGGTATGCAGTGCTCAAATGAAGTTCTGTATCCAGGGATTTCTGAAGACTTTTCCAGAATCTTGAAGTAAAACGGGGATCACGATCAGAAACAATTGATAAGGGTAATCCATGAAGTCTCACAACTTCATTAATATATAGTCTTGCTAGACGTTCCAGGGGTAGATCTTCTCTTATAGCAAGAAAATGTGCTGACTTGGTAAGACGATCAACAATCACCCATATTGCATCATTCCTTCTAGGAGTCTTTGGTAGCCCCATGACAAAGTCCATCGTAATATTGTCCCATTTCCACTCCGGTATGGGAAGAGGTTGCATGACTCCTCCAGGATATTGCCTTCCAGCTTTCACTTGTTGACAAACCATACATCTTGACACAAAATCAGCAATCTCCCTCTTCATGTTGTCCCACCAAAAATGTTCCTTCAAATCTCTATACATTTTGGTGCTCCCAGGGTGTATAGAGAAATTGGAACTATGAGCATCATCCAGCAATTCCCTTTTTAGATCAGGTATATTGGGAACACAAAGTCTCTTCCTGAATTTCAAAATTCCATCTTCATACACAAAGTCTCTCAACATCCCATCATTCACAGCTTTAATCTTATTTTGGAATTCTTCATCATCGGTCTAAGAACTCTTAATCATTTCTAGTAAAGATGGTTTGGCAACCATTTGAAAAAGAAATGATGTTTCGCCTTCCCTGGTTATTCCCATGTCTATCTTTACTAGATCCATGAAAATTGGATCCCTTTCAATTATCATATTGTTCAAAACTCTATGGTCTTTTCTACTCAAAGCATCTTCCACCTTGTTTGCCTTCCCCGGGTGGTAGTGTATCGTACAATCATAATCCTTGAGTAATTCAAGCCATCTCCTTTGCATCATGTTGAGTTCTTTTTGTGAGAAAATATACTTCAAACTCTTGTGATCAGTATAAATCTCACATTTTTCACCATAGAGGTAGTGCCTCCATATCTTCAAAGCAAAGATCATAGCTGCTAACTCGAGATCATGAGTAGGATAGTTTTGTTCATGAATTTTCAACTGTCGTGATGCATAGGCAATAACTCTATCATTCTGCATAAGGACACAACCAAGTCCTTTCTTCGATGCATCACTATAAATAACGAACCCATTATTCCCCGATGGTAGAGTCAATATAGGAGCATTGACTAATCTTTTCTTCAGTTCTTCAAAACATTCTTCACACTCTTTTGTCCAAACAAATTTAACCCCTTTACGTGTGAGCTTCATTAATGGGTTAGCCAATTGGGAAAAATTCTGGACGAAACGTCGATAATAACCTGCCAAACCAATAAAACTACGTACCTCATTTATACTCGTAGGTGCTGGCCATTCTTGGATTGCCTTGGTCTTAGAAGGATCAACAGAGATTCCATCTTTAGAGACAATATGGCCAAGAAATGAAATCTCCTGAAGCCAGAATTCACACTTGCTAAACTTCCCATATAATTCATGCCTCCTCAGAGTCTTCAAGATAATGCGCAAGTGATTTTCATGATCTTCGTAGGTTTTGGAGTATACCAATATATCATCAATAAATACCACCACAAATTCATCTAGATACTCCTTGAAAACTATATTCATCAGATCCATGAATACAGAGGGTGCATTAGTCAATCCAAAAGGCATTACAGTAAACTCGTAATGCCCGTACCTGGTTCAAAATGTTGTCTTCGGAATGTCTTCCTTCTTCACACACAACTGATGGTATCCAGATCAAAGGTCAATCTTTGAAAATTATTGAGCTCCATGAAGTTGGTCAAATAAATCATCAATACGAGGTAGGGGATACTTGTTCTTTATCGTTATAGCATTTATCTCCCTGTAGTCGATACATAACCTCATAGATCCATCTTTCTTTTTAACAAAAAGAACAGGGGCTCCCCATGGAGAAACACTAGGGCGAATAAATCCCTTATTACTCAATTCCTCTAGTTGTTTCTTTAGTTAGACTAATTCTACAGTGGCCATTCTATAAAGGGTCTTCGATATAGGCCTTGATCCAGGAATCAAATCAATGGAAAACTCAACTTCTCGTTCTGGAGGATGTCCAGGTAAATCTTCCGGAAATACATCTACAAATTCTTTCACAACAGGTACATCCTCTATTTGAACATTCCTTTCCTCACCGACAGTTATTTCATTCTCTTCCTCCCCAATAATTGAATTAAGTTGAGATACTGGGGGTGGATCTAAATAAGAATTAAGTGGTGACGATTATGCTCTAAAAATAAGGTGTTCCTTATCATTATCATCAAGAATCGTTACCTCTTTCTTCTTACAATAAATCTTCGCATCATAGTCCAAAATCCAGTCCATACCGAGGATTATATCAAACTCAATCATAGGTATGACGATGATATCAGAAGATAAAGAAAATTTATGTGCTCTAATGGGGACTGATTCACAAAACTTTGTTGCAATGATACTTCCCTTAGGAGTTTTAACTGACAACTCCCTTATTAAATCAAATTGGAAATATCTAATTTTCTTAGCAAACTGGGAAGATATGAAACAATGCGACGATCCAGATTCAAATAATGTATTTTCTAAACTTGAGGAAACCATTAAATTACCTGCCACCACGTCTTTTGGAGCTTCTACCTCTGCAGTAGTGATAGCATAAGCTTGGCCTTGATCCCTTGGCCTTTTCTGAGGTAAGTTCTCCTGACTCTTAGGACATGCATTTGCATAATGTCCCATCTCCCTGCAATTGTAGCACTGAACGTTGGTAGCTTCCCTCTTCCCCTTGCAATCACGAGCTTGGTGGCCTTTTTCACCACACTTGTAACAGACTCCCATTCCCTTCAAGCAAGTACCAGGATGTTTCTTCCCGCATTTACCACAAGATGGATATTCAACCTTTCCCTTCTTCCCCTTATTTCCATTCCCAGATTGATCAGCAGGTCTCTTCTTCTCTTGCTTTTCTTTAAAGTCATAAGACTTAGAGAATTCCTTTTCGGTCTTGATAGCACATGAGACAATGTCTTCGTATGACGAAAAGGATTGTGAGACTAATGCTCGACGAAGAAATGGTTTTAACCCATCAAAGAAACGATCAATATTACTTCTTTGGTTACGTATATAATCACCAGCGTACCTTGATAACCTTGTAAAGTTAGCCTCATACTTTGTGACATTCTCATCCTCCTTTTGTCTCAGACTCAGAAATTGCCTTTCCATATCTGCTCGATGGTCGCGAGGAAAGTATTTTTCTAAAAACAGATCTTTGAACTCCCTCCACTCCATATTTGATACTTCATCATCTTCCTTCATGTTTTGAATCAATGACCACCATTGATCAGCATCTCCAGTGAGGCGGTAAACTGCCATGATAACTTTTTCTCTTTCACTACTCCCTAAAGCCTGAAATATTTTCTCTTGGGAAAATATCCATTGCTCAGCTACTAAGGGATTTGTATTCCCATTGAACGTTGGTGGTTGTTGCCTCATGAATCGATCTAACATTGATCCTCCACGATGCGGATCAGGGTGCTCCATACGGGTAAGGTTATTATTCATAACCTGAGTAAGTTGTCCCATTATGGTGATTAGCTGATCGGCACCAGTTGCATCACCAGCCCCACTATAATTATCTTGAGTAGAAGGGAAATCCCTACATGGAGTGCGTGCATTAATACGGTTTCCATTTCTTCCACTAGGCGCCATTTCTAAACAATGGCATAAACTAGATCAGTTTATGAATCAAAATACATAATCCCATACTTATAAAACACTTAACATAAATTGAACTATTTATGGATATAATCCATAATCATAAAAATGTTTTCTTTGAGGAAGTATATACTCATAAACCCTTCATAATGATTTGTAAAGAAAATGAGAGTTATCCTAAGCATATACCCCGGGAGTGTCGTAACCAAGAGTACAGCAAGGCCCGTTGTCGTGCACCAGTTCCCGTTCGAGTCTAGCTCAAAGCGGTGTTTTCGGGTTTTACCCCTAGGTACATCTGTGCCAGAGCCGCCTCTACCTGCTCGTATCCAGACAGGGATGTATTGCTCGGAAAACTCACAAAATCTCTACAATACCAAAATTCTAGGAAGTTCTTCTATACTAATCCTCAAAGTTCATCTTAGGTCTACGTGCTCTAATCAGAGTTTATCTAAATCTAGCTTCCAAGGTTTGTACTAAACTTCCTCTGATACCAACTGTAACTCCCCGACCCTCGTTACCCAGAGTCGGTGCATTATTACATAACATTGGCATGATCACAAGAAAGATCAAATCTCGAAAGACCGATTGGTTTAGTAGCCTTGGAAACACTAGATATATTCATAAGTTTTACATTACATCATTAAACGAAAAACTACTACAACAACATATTGTCTCCATAATCCACACTCATATCCCCACATAATATCCCTACAGGTCATTCATAACTTACTTCTTCACTTCCTGGGAAAAATAAAACATAGAAAAGGGGTGAGCTCAAATGCCCAGTAAGGATAACAATATAGCGGAAACTTTCATAAATAAGAATAAACTTTTAAGGCAATGTATAACTAAAAAAAAAGCCTTTCAAACATGAACTTTCAACATGGTACGGCATAAATAAAATGAAATAATGTCATTTACTTATTCACGTGGATATTCTACTAATCGAATAATCACATGCAAAAATCAATAACCACTTTCATAATGTTGGAATGCATAATTCCAGACTATCATAACCACATAGTCAAGGCCTCGTGCCAAGACTACAAATAAGATTTTGTCAAGGCCTTGTGCCGAGACACTAGTTTGTCTCATGAGACCTACCGATGCATCGAGGAGCTATAGCGGGCTCCACCCATCACATATTAAGTCCAATGCATTCCCATATGAAAAGGTTTAAACATAACATAAACATTCGTATTAAAACTAGCATACGAAATGTCAATAATTTCACCATAAACTATGAATGGTATAAAAATAGCACATCCACAGTCAAACATATAACAAAACCTTCAATACAATATAGAAGTTTTGTATCATAATAAATCAACTTTTAATAAGCGTAAAATCCATCAAAGGATGTTGACATAGATGAAATCAAAACACTTTTTGGAGAAATATCTCTTTATATTTTTGAAAGCATTTAAGAGCCATATAAAATAAAACATTTTCTTGAAAATATTCTTATAAGCTTGTAAGGAAAGCTTTGAAGATTTTATAACGGCAGGAAATAACCGCACTCGCCGTATAAGTTAAAAAAAACATTCTTACCTTAATTCTGTCGAAAAGGTTAAAAAGGACCTTGTTTTGAAAACGACAGAAAGATTCCTCTTATAAAAAGTCAAACAATGGTATAAATGACTTTAACCCATATTCATGTAAATAATAAAAATGTTTTGAAATACATTTTGAAGAAACATGGATGTGGATGATAAAGAGATCCCAGTAGATTATTACATATAAACAACCTCAGATAATGAAGAGATTGTGAAATAACCCTTACCTTGTACTTTTCCTTGGTTGGGGTAGGTTAACCTCCTGTATAATGGTGAAATAATTGTTACTAAATTATACAAGAATCATATACATTAATATGATATCATATATGATCTTTTAATATCGATTTATAATAATATCTTAGTATTATCGTTGTTTCGGGTGTTAACTTACTTGTTTTCTTTTATATGTTTTGTTACGTAAGAAATTTTTGTAAAGGATAGGTTGTATATTATTCATATCCAGAATGATATCAAGTCCTTAAACACCATTTTTAAATAATCAAATGATAATTATACTTTAATGGATACGATGGATAATGAATCTCATCGCGTTCGTGGAGACGGTAGTCCGTACGTACGCACGAGCGACAATATCATTCTTTCGTTAAAAAAATAATATATAAATGGTTGTTATATCATATATACAGAATCATTATCATGTTTTATTTATTATTTACATGAGTTACATATCATTATTATACCCATCCAAATAATAATATATTGAATAACAATTACACCACGACGTGGAGACGGTAAGCCGTACGTACGCACGTATGGTGACATGTTATTCAAAGGGTGGATAGAATACTGAATATGGTTGTACCATATTTATAATAACATCACAGTATATATATGACACTGGACTTATTATTTTAGAATGGTAACAACAAAGTAAGAAGAAGTGGAAGAAAGTATGAACTTGGAAAAGGGTGGTGAAATCATTACCTCTTCTTCGGGTTCTTCCTTTTGATTTGATCAAAAGGGCTCCATAGGTTGGCTTTCTGATCAAACTAAGGCCTCTAGGTTGTATTGAGGGATGTTGGGAGAGTATTTGGGCAGATTTTGGCCGAACCAAAAGGCTTTTAAGGTGTGAATAAATGAGAAGGAGGAGTGCCCTTTTATAAGAGGGGTGAGGGGAACCTTTGGAAAAGCTAGAAATATTAATTTATAATAAATTCATATTCGGTTTCTAATGGCTCCAAAGTTGATTATTCAAAGTTTAAGGTTGGGATAGGTCTAAAACCACTCAACCAATAGAATTTAGACAGGTTTGGGTACTTATATTAACCTTATCTTTAAGTATTAACTCTAAGTTAATTAGTTTCACTTTTACAATGTCTCTTTGTATTTTTATATAATATGGTTAATAAACTTACTATATACATCCAAGAGACCCCCAAGTGGTCCATTAATGATGAACCTATCATGATATAAGTCACTTGGCCGAACCTTAGATTTTTAGGAATTTAATATCAATTAATAATATAATATTTTTTTAAGAACTCTTTTATGTCAATTTTGACACTATTCAATAGTTGATTTTTTGTGAAACTCATAAAAGATTGATTACTTCGAACAAGGTCAATTAAATCAATCCTAATATATCATATTATCCTATAAAATTTTTTTAATTCATTAAAAGTTTCATATTATATTTATTTGGGTATTTATAATATCAATTATTTTAATTTTTCACTATTATAGTAATTACTGCATCATCATTGTGTCATAAATAAAATAAATTATTTAATGTCTAAAAATTATAAATAAAATATCATTATGTAGTAAATCATTTTATCTTTCTAATGAATATTTATAATCTAAAATCCAACATATATAACCCTATGTAACAATTGTTTTCCTAAAAGATATATGCTTGTGTCATTTTTGTATTCATTTTAACTTAATTAAAATAAAGTGTCATTATCACTTACAAGTGGATCCATGGGGTCCCAAAATAGACCCAAAGATGCCCATGGTAGACCATGTATCAACCAATAGGGTTAAGACACGTTTTAGGGTAATTTAGTATTATTATAATATTATTTTTTAAACCTTATTTACCGGATTTACCCTTAACCATGGTAAATAAAATATTTACCGCAGTAATTATTCAAAATGTCTAAAAATAAAAGTTACCTATTTACACAATTTGAACATCCTGATTCCAAAGATGGAATCCATTTTCCTAAATTCAAAACACAGAAGTGGCGGAAATTAATTTAAAATTAATTCCCGTTGTCAAAACAAAAAGCGTGTTTTTAAGAGATAATAACTATCAAAAGATTGACACTTGTTTATGTTCGGTTTAATTCTAAAATTATGTCCAATGACAAACATTATATTAAATGGTAAAAATATATTCTAAATATACTTTAAAACTACTAAAATTCATAATTTATCATTATTAATTATTTTGATTAAAAAAGTTCTTTTTAATTAAAATTTAGTAATTTTCACTATTCATCAAAATATGAAAGTTATCCGAAAAGTACCAAAATTTCACCTTAGGCTAAATTCGATATTCTGAATCCAAAAATGAAGTCCATTTTTAAATATAAAATATATATGATTTCAAAAAGTAGGTATTACTATTCACAACGGCTAGTTTAATTAGTTGTGGTGTGTGTTAGAACTCGAGGTTGCGTACAACACACGCTATCGCATTATTCGAAGGGAAACGTACCGTGGAAGCTTGGGGTGTTACAGTCCAGGGGGTGGGAGAGGAGGCGCCGCCATCCCTTGGGGGGATAAAAACCACTGGAAGGTACTCATCACTCTCACATGTGAAGTTTGAGCTCTGAAAATGTTCCACAAATGCTTTCTTCCCCTATAAAAATCATTCATTCTATTACTTTGATGCCAGTATAACCAGAGGAAATGCCATCATGTGTGACTAAAATACCTGGATCTTGGCGGTGGCAATCTCCTAGATCTTGTGGGACTGGAAATGATTCTCCCAAGGCTTCCCATGAGATGCCTAAAATGATGTTAACAAAAAGACCAATGGTGGGAAGAGGGCGCCGGTTCAGTTGGTGGAGAGGGATGCGGAGAAGATGACTGTGATGATTTGAAATATACCCAATAAGTACATGTAAGTGACTTTTTAGTTTCCCAAATTAGATGATTGAACAAATATAGGGTTGTTTGTGTGTTATTTTTGTCTCCTCCATGCAATGTTGGTCCATGAACATTACCAGAATATCCCATATGTCACTAAAAAACACATAAACAGCCTTATATTTGTTCAATCATCTAATTTGGGAAACTAAACAGTCACTTATGTGTACTTGTTGGGTATATTTCGGATCATCGCAGTCGTCTTCTCCACACCCCTCTCCACCAAATGAACTGGTGCCCTCTTCCCACCGTCGGTCTTTTTGTTAACATCGTTTCAAGAATCTCATGGAAAGCCTTGGGAGAATCATTTATAGTCCCAAAAGATCCGGAAGATTACCACTGCCAAGATCCAGATATTTTAGTCACACATGACGGAGTTTCCCCTAGTTATACTGGCATCAAATTGATAGAATTAATGATGTTTATAGGGGAAGAAATCATTAGTGAAACATTTTGAGAGCTCAAGCTTCGCATGTGAGAGAGATGAGTACCATCCAGCAGCGTTCATCCCCCTGAGGGATAGCGTCGCCTCCTCTCCTAACACCAGCTGTCCAGGGGCTGTTCAGGGGATGGGGGCAGTCCAGGGGTGTGGGGGCATTCCATGGGTATGGGGGTCCAGGGGTGTGGGGGGTCCAGGGGTGTGGTGGTGGATTTCCAGTGGGGTGGGGGGGTCTATTTTTGGTCTGGGGGTGTCCAGTGAGGTGGGGGTTTCCAGGGGTGTGGTGGGGTCTATCTAGTGGGGTGGGGTGGTTCTGGTCGAGTTTTGGTCTGGGGGTGTCCAGTGGGGTGGGGTGTCCAGGGGTGTGGTGGGGGCTATACAGTGGGGTGGGGGGGTTCTAGTCTATTGTTTGTCAAGTTTTGGTCTATTTTTTATACATTTTTGGTTTGTTTCAGGTCTTTTTCCAGGGCATAGCCGTGGTTGATCAGTGGTGGGGGCTGTCCAGGGGGGTGGGGGGGTTTGGTTGTTTTTTGGTCTTTTTTTTGGTATTTTTTTGGTCTGTTTCAGGTCTTTTGGCAGGGCATAGTAGTGGTTGGTCGGTTTTATTTAAAAAAATTTGTTTTTTACATCGGTTATTTTATAAATGACGTAAAAAATGCACTAGGATTAGTTTTAACGTCAGTTATTTGGAAACTGACGTAATAAATTCTTGGGAAATTGCTTTTACGTCGGTTATTTCATAACAGACATAATAAATAGAAATGAATAGTTTTTTACGTCAGTTATTTTGTAACTGATGTAGTAGATATGTTTTCACATCTGTTATTATTTAACAGACATTGGAAACCACTTGGAAGGCAGGTTTATCACATCAGTTAGGAAAATAAATGACATGATAAACGCTTCGGAGGAGTGATTTATGATGTTGGTTATATAATAACTGACATGAAAGAGTATATACCACATCGGTTATTAAATAATCAACGTAATAAACCACAAATATAAAGCGTTTTCCACGTCGGGTTTTTACTAACCGATGTGAAAAACGCTTCGGATTTGTTTTTTTTTTTATGTCGGTTGTAAAATAACCGATGTAAAAAAGCAATGTTTATAACGTCTCTTGTAATAATGTCTTCCCAAAGCCGACGTAAAAAATAAAAAATAACCACCATAAAAAACATTTTTTTCACTAGTGGATGCACGCCTATGGAGATAGAGTGGGTGCTAAGAGAGTGTCCGCAGAGAACCAGTGTGGGGCGGCATCAGAGGGGGGAGAGGAGTAATCTGGGATGATGCTAAGGTGGATTTATTTTTAAAGAATCTGAAAAAAGAACTGTGTTTTGATGTGGGACGAGGTTTTAAAAATGTGGATGCAATCCCAATCATTCATCTGATTTCACTGATGATCTTGGCCGCACATCGCATCCTGTATCTAGGGATATAATCTGAGTCATTCATTATCCTCACCCCGTGTGTGGTTGAATCATAGTCGTCTCATCTTCAACTGAGGGTCATCTTCAACCTCCGGCCACTTGACGTGAACTAGTGAACTAGAGACTCTATCGAACCTCCATTATTGAGTCTTAGTCCATTGTAGAAGAGAAAACCCACTACATGTGCATCGTCTAAGCGACATGATACCATGCATGAAACTATGTTTGCATGCATGCATCCAAATAACAAAGAATGAGAATTGTACAAGGAAAACTAAGTTGTCGGAGGCCATGCCATGTCGAGCGCTCAAGAATAGGAGATCCTAATGCATACATATTCACATACACATGAGGATGATTACAACATGAAATCAGAAACAACTGAGAAACTCAACCTATCTCATGACCGTGGTTTGAAGATTTCAAAATCGTGATCTTCATGAAATATATCAAGGATTTTAAATTCGGAAAAGATATGATCTCTACTTATAAAATGATATCCAATTATTCAAGTAGAGGGTTATGCTCCCAAGGTTTTGAGGCATCCTATTTTGAGAAATAGTCTCACTAATCTTCGAGTTTTCAAGGGGAAAGCAAGAGTCTCGTACCGTTCTAGGTTCATGAAGAGTAAAATGCAAACCACTCTAGTTCCACGAAGAGAAGGAGTTTTTCATACCTCATGGGTTCTCAAAGCAAAGAACCGCATACTAATATGGTATGCATGGTAGGAGATCCACGAACTATTCTTTGTTCTCAAAGAGAGTTCCTGAGAACCATTCTAGGTTCATGAGGAAATGGTAACACATACTATTTTGGTTCTGCAAAGAGAAAAGGTCTCATGTACCACTCAGATCGACCACATACCACTCTGGATCACAGTGAAGAGTGTCCCATGAGAGGAAGTCCCACGTACCACCCAGTGCGTGGAGGAGAACCGCGTGTCATGAGGTATGCAAAGAAGGTATGCACTTTGTGTGCGAAGGAAGTCGTGCATCCCATGTGCAAGGAGGGGATGTGAATCATCCTGGTTCACAGAGGAGACAAGAAGACTTGTGCATAAAAGAACTCTATACCTATGGTGTGTAAAAGGAAAACAATCAACTCCATGCCATACAGAAATGAAAAATAATTATGTTTAAATAAAATCACATACATATAAATATAAGCAAATAAAAGTGAACAAGTTTTTGTTGAGGAAGGGAGAGGGAAGATTGTGCATGGTTATGGGAAGTGCATGTATATATTCTTTTACATGATTTTAAGAAGTATATACACAAGTTTTAAGCACATATGAACCAATTGGTAAGAAAATAAAAGAAATATAAGGGGAAAGTAAGTCACGTGTGTCCTTAACAAAACTATATCCATTTGGGTATTCAAGTAGAAGAGGAAGTGCATGCATTCATACATGTGCATGCATACGCGGATACTTTGAAGAGAAGCATCCTAAACCGAGGGGTCACGTATGTAAATAAGTGAAGAGGAAGAGAATATATAACTTGTCACATGCATGGTCACATGCACTCATGGGAGAAGAAGTGTTGATTCCAATGATGCCTAGTGAGCTGTTTTTTAGTGATTGGACAATCACTAAAGAATTTGTGACTCTATCCAAGAAGAATAAGAAGTCTTAGTACATCTAGTTGTTTCACTGAAGAAGAATATTGGATGTTAAATAGCAACAACTTTGGACCTTGATGCAAGCAAAGTCTCATGCAGAATAGGAGACGAAGACTTTCATGCCTATCCATTGAAGGGACCTTCATGTCTATAAACTTAGTGTGAATTTACCCAGGGTAGTGAGCCAGGGGGAGTCAATGAAAGTGATCATAGGGAATAAATGAGTTTTCCCTAAACTTTTTTAAAGTAAGTGTTCCTAAGATAGAGTGATTGTACCCAAACCTTGTAATCCACAACTAGTGAAGAATAGTGTAATTAGGTTTGACTGGCAACATGTCGATGTATGCTCCTTGGATGTAGCCCTTAGTGGTGAACCAAATAAAAGTGTTGTTTTTCTATTCTACATGTGAATGTTTTAATTACTTCACATATCTATCATATAGGTTTAATTAAGTTCTTACCAATGTAGGAACAAGATCCAATAAACGGGAGAAAAAATTAACACCCTGATTCACCCCCCCCCCCCTCAGGGTGACCAAGGGTACTTCAATTGGTATTAGAGCCAAAGGTTTACATATATTTTATAATCCTCAGTAATTATATTTAGAAGAGGATTTGAGTTTTTTTCCCTAAGTTAATAATGAAGAGAAATCTTGATGAAATCTCAGTTATCTCTGTGCAGAAGTCTATACCCAGAAAGACCATGATGAATAGGAAAAAAGAGAAGAAGTAGTTGAAGAATTTCCTCATGCCTAAATAATAAAAAATAGATTATTCTCCATGCCTTATTGATAATTAAGTAATATTAGGCTTGAAAATTAAGGAGCAGGTGTATCAGGTTTCCACCAAAATCAAGGATTACAACACAAGTGGTGATGATAATCAAACCATTACTTCACATGAGCTAACAATGGAAAAATTAAGATCCTATCTACATGATATTACTGAAGAAATAGTTTCTTTGTTTTTAGAATATTTCAATGCATGTAGGTTGAGATCACCCAACTGTAAAGAGAAGATAATAATGTGTAAAAGGGATTAGAATAAAAAATTCTTGTTTTTTTTAAAGCTCTCCAGACGGATTGAAGCCATTGAAGAAAAATAGGGAGTCAATAAGACTCTGGAAGAAAATATCCATGCATTTAAATATGAGATGAAAAAGATCAATGAAGTCAAGGTTCTTAATTTGGAAGAAACTTCCATGAAATTCAAGGAACTTTACTCATTGTTACAAACCAAAGTCAAGTTTCATGAATATGGGGTTGAAATATTGAAAAAGGCTTGTGATGGAATGATGATCATGATTTAAGATCAGAAGATCATCCTCAATATGGAATTTCTAAAATTGGAATCCCAGTTGACCAATCTTGAGAAGACACATATTGAGACTTCAGAAAATAATGAAACGGTTGATTCTAGTACTCAATGCTCATTGGATGATTCTAAAGATGAAATTCCTCCAACATGTGATAAAAAGATCATGACTTCACTCATTGATCTATCATAAGGAGCTGAGAAATTTAAGGTATCATCCATACCAACTTGTACTACTGTTTCTAAATATGTTTCTACTAAAAGTGCAGGTTGGAAGAAAAATTCTAAACCAGTATGGATGAGGAAAGTTGATGAGGAGAAACCTGCCACCATGGATAGGGTGGATATGAAGAAGAAGCTGGAATATGATTCCCCAGATAGAGAGAATCACATTAAGAAGAGGGCCCAACAACCTTATACAGAAGATATCAAGAAGACAAAATTTTTGGGTCACTATTTGTGTGGTAATATATTTGGGAATTGTGCACTGGATTGTTGGTACAATACTTTAAATGAAAAATCCCAGAGAAATCCTATGTCCAAATGGAGAAATCTATAGAAGAAGAAGAAACATTGATAGATCCAGAAGCATCTGTATACTGAAAACATATTTGGAATACTAGACAACATTTGTGATGTATGCAATGGGAGTGTTTACAAGAATGGACCATGCTTATCTCAACACATATCCAGAGCTGATAAGAACAAAATACCATAGAAGCCAGCCAAGAAAGAATCAGCTACCTTGGGAAGAAATCAGAAGAATATTGCAAAAGAAAATTCTCCCAAGAATAATTCAAGAAGGAAAGGTGAGAATTCCTTTGATTCAAAATTCAAGAAGATGAAGAGTGATACATCCAAAAGAATTCCTAAAAATGATGAATCTCTGAAGAGTCCATGTGGAAAATCAAAACATGATATCATTGTTCCTAGAGACATATTGGTTATTTGGCCTGAATATTTAGAAAGAATGAGAATAAAAGGAGATACACAGGCTAAGGCTAGTGCAACAGAAAAGAAGAAGATTCCACATAAAGATGTAGAAGTCATGTGTATGAGGTGCAACAAGGTTGGTCACACTATCAAGAATTGCATTGCTTTTATTCAAGCTGAAGAAGAATTTCTCAAGAAGATGAAAGTTGAACCGGGAGATTCTAGTGCTTTGAAATATCTTGAAGAAAGAAGACTCACACACAAAGATATGAAAGAAATATTGAAATCCACAAAACTAAATTCAGGATTGAATATCAAATGTGCAAGTGTGAGAAGTAGAGAAAACGAAGCATGTTGGTTGAGAAAATCATCTCAGCCTTCCTGCTCACATTAAAAAAATAAAGTAGAATCCACGTTATTCCCTTAACACTTTGTGTATTTTACTAATTTTACAGGGAATTGAAGGTGAAGAAATCACTTAGGGGGAGAACCTGGGAATTTTTCCTTTGAGGGGGAGACACATAAAGAAGTTTCCAGAGTTATTATTTCAATTAGTATAAAATTAAGTTGGTATCAAATTCAATCACTCTGAAGATTTTCTGAAGATCATGTCATTGGAAAATGTATGACATTTATCAATCTCTCATCCTTGGTTACTCAAAATAAAAATTATTTTAAAAATGAGGAGTAACTAAATAAATCAGTGACATAAGAAAATTGGGAAGGTACTTGAAGACAAGTACATGAGTTATCATCACATAAGGTATCATGATTAGGGGATAATTTATATCTTTGTTGACTAGATCAAATCCTCTTATTTTCAACACTAAGAATTGGTCAAGTATAATTAGAGTGAAATTATTAATGACACATTACTTAAATATTTACAAATACCCTCTCAACCATAAACTTTGTATTTCTTGTCAATAAGGGGGATAGAAGTGAAGAAATGGAAGATTCTCATTTTCACATTGACATGCTCATTTTAGAGAATGTTGAAGTATTGACAACAAACATAAAGGGGAGATTGTTAGGACCACTTTGTGTATGAAGATTTTATTTTTTATCAATGGATGTCAATTGTGATCAAAATGAAGGAAGGAACTCTCCTAAGTAAAATGGAGAATGGTAACCAGACGTCAGTTGATCTTGATCTTAAGTTCCAAATATGTGTATCAGGAGTGATACATTGTCTATAACAATTAAGGGTGGTTGGAGTGTTCTTCAGATGGATTAAAAGAAAATGAGAAGAAGTGGTTGTGGAGGAGGTTTGGAATACTAAGGTGGCTATGAATTTCAATGAATAATTAGTTTTCTACTAAGTATTTTTATATGTATTACCTAAAAAATAGATCTAGCTGACTAGCCATCTAGTAAGCCTCAACTCGAGGCTCATGCGGGACCACAGGGGTCGACTGCACCCATGGGGAAGATAGCCAGGCTAGCCAGCAGGAGGCACATGGGGGCCGTGTATAAGCCCCTAGGAGATGCATAGTGGGTGCTAGATGTGTGCCTGAGGAGGTAGAGTGGGTTCTAAGAGTGCACCCCCGGAGAACCGGTGTGGGGAAGAACCAAAGGGGGGAGGAGTAATCTGGGACGATGCTAAGGTGTCTTGATATTTAAAGTATCCGAAAAACACACTGTGTTTCGATGTGGGACAAGGTCTTAAAAATGTGGATGTAATCTCGACCGTCCGTCTGATATCTTTGAAGATCTCAGTCACGCATTAAATCCCGCATCCATAGATATAATTTGATTCATTCATTATCCCCACACCATGTGTGGTTGAATTGGATTCTTCCAATCTTCGACCGAGGTTTGTCTTCAACCTCTAGCCACCCGACATGAACCAGTGCACCTAAGAAGATACTAAACCTAAATGATCAATTCTCCAGCCATTATAGAAGATCAAACCCACAGCATGTGCATCATCTAAGCAATATGATACCATGCATGCAGATTCATTTCCATGCATGTATCGAAATAATGAAGAATGATCATTGGTCGAGGAAAACGAAGTTTCCTAATGTCATCCCGTGTCGAGCACTCAAGGAGAGGAGATCTGCATGCATAACTCTCCTCATACACATGAGGATGATTACAACATGAAATCAGAAACAACTGAGGAACTCGGTGTATCTCATGACTGTGGTTTCAAGATTTCAAAAATGTGATCTTTGTGCAATATCTCAAGGATTTCAGACATGGAAAATATCTAATCTCTACTTATGAAACAAGATTCATTGATTCAAGTAGAGGGTGCTTCTCCCAACGTTTTGAGGGATCCTGTTTTGAGAAACAGATTCTCTCCAATCTTCGAGTTTGCAAGGGGAAAGCAAGAGTCGCATATTGTTCTGGGTTCGTGAAGAGTAAACCGCGAACCACTATAGTTCCGTGAAGAGAAGGAGTTTGGAATACCTCATGGGTTCGTGAAGCAAAGAACCACATACTACTTCTGTACACATGGTAGGAGATTCGCAAACTGTTCTTGGTTCAAGAAGAGAGTTCCCATGAACCATTCTAGGTTCATGAGGAAATGGTACCATGTACCATTTTGGTTCTGCGAAGAGAAAAGTTCCCACATACCACTCGGATCGACTGCGTACCACTCTAGTTAGCGGTGAAGATTGTCCTGCAAGAGGAATTACCGCATACCACCTAGTGTGTGGAGGAGAACTGCATGTCACAAGGTACGTGAAGGAGGTCTGCACTTCATGTGCGAAGGAAGCCCGCGCATCCCTTGTGCAAGGAGGGGCTGCGAATCATCCTAGTTCATGAAGGAGATAAGAACACTTGGGCATAAAAGAACTCTATACCTATGGTGTGTAAAAGGAAAACAAGAATCTCCATTTCATACCAAAATGAACACATTGATGTTTTAATAAAATCACACAAATATAAATATAAGAAAATAAAAGTGCACAAGTGTGTGTTGAGGAAGGGAGAAGGAAGATTGTGAATGGTGATGGGAAGTGCATGTATATATTCTTATGAATGATTTGAAGAAGTACATACATAAGGTGTAAGCACATATGAACCAAGTAGTAAGAAAATAAAATAAAGATAAGGGGAAAGGAAGTCACGTGTGTGATTAATGGAACCATGTCTATTTGGGGATTCACACAAGAAAGTATAAGAGGAAGTTCATTCATTCATGCATGAACATGAATATGAGAATAATTTGAAGAGAATAATCTTAAACTGAGGGTGCATGTGTTTAAAAAAGTGGATAGGAAGAGAATATCTAACTTGTCACATGCATGGTCACATGCACACATGGATGAAGAAGGGTTGATTCTGATGATGCCTAGTGAGATGTTTTTTAGTGATTGAACAATCAGAAAAGAATTTGTGATTCTATCCAAGAAGAATAAGAAGTATTGGTACATCTGGTTGTTGCACTGGAGAAGAATATTGAATGTTAAGGAGCATAAACTCTGGACCTTGATGCAAGCAAAGTATCATTCTGAATAAGAGATGAAGACTTTCAGGCCTATCCATTGAAGGGACCTTTACGTCCATAAACTGAGTGTGACTTTACCTAGGGCAGTGAGCCAGGGGGAGTCAATGAAAGTGATCTGAGGGAAGCAATGAGTTGTCCCTGAACTTTTGTAAAGGCAGTGTTTCTGGGACAGAGTGACTATACCTGAACCTTGTAATCCACATTTAGTGAAGAATAGTGAAATTAGGTATAACCAGAAACCTATCGGTGTATCCTCCTTGGACGTAGCCCTTAGTGGTGAACCAAGTAAAATTGTTGTGTTTTCCTTCTATATGTGAATGTTTTAATTACTACACATATCCATCATACAGGTTTAATTAAGTTCCTACCAATGTGGGAACAAGATCCAATAAACGGGAGAAAAATTTGACACCATGATTCACCCCCCCCCCACCCCTCCACTCAGGGTGACCTAGGTTCCTTCACATGTTCACTCCATAAAACATTAAAATCATTTAAATACCCAGCACCAAACCCTAAATCATGTTTTGGATATTCCTCTCCCCATATCCCGATGTTCCCTTGGTCGAAGCTCCCAGACACCTGGTTTGATTTTGATCACCTTAAAGTTACAAGGTGACACTACTAGATCCTCCCTCTCTTGATTTTTATACTTCCCTATACCCATTCTAGCTTACCCACTATACTGTTTCCAAAATGGTTCCCTACAACTTCCCCATACTGATTTAAACTAATATCCCTTTCTAAAACCAACATCAAAACCCCTTTCAAACCCCTTTAAACACATTTCCAACCTTTAACCCTATATATATCCATCCCTACAACTATGGTTCGAAACAATAATGTTAACACCAAACTCAAATAAAAATTCCAATCAACCTAAATAACTAATAAGAAACTAGTGATACCCACTAAAAATCAAAATACCAAACTACCTACAACACCATCCAATCCTTCCCCAAGCCCTTCACATATCCTTTCCTCATCCCTATAACCTATCCCAGGACAATCCAACCAAACATCTTATCACTCATCTTTGAGTTTGGATTCCTCCCAATAGAACCATCATTGATGTGTATGGTTCACTGACCCCACACACAGGGATAGGATGGGAAGACTTTAAATGAAGGTAAATCGGACCAATAAGACACTTGTGAGGGTCAAAATAGATCTAATGCAGATAGTATGAATCTCCCAATGGATAATAAAGTGAATTAGCATTGGAGACGTTAAGTGAGAGGTTTTAATAAAACAAGAAACATAATAAAGATGGAGAAATAATAAACAAGAATAGTAAAGAAAATGTGGGAAAGTAAATAACATGGTACATTTTAGTGGTTCGGACAAGTTTGGTCCTACTCCATGGAAATATTCCACTACAATAGTTTATTATTATGAAAAAATAATAATTGGAATACAACATATAAAGTAATAAATAGAGAAAAATACAAGAAGACCAAGAAAAATGTATGATCTTGAAACCCTTTCTACTTTAGGGACTCACGCTAAACCCGATCCAATGATGGTAACATTCTTTTCCAAAGTGTATGGACTCACACACACCAACCCCAACATAGACTAAGAAGAAGAAGGATAATTACAATGAAACATCATAAAAATTAAGTGTAATATGGCTTACGGGCTTGAGTTTACACCATGAACTTGGGAAGGATGTCCGTCAGAATGAGGTGTCTTTAGGGTTGGACCTCTATAAAATAATCATAGTATGAATGGATCTCACAAGATCTAAGATATAAATTGGTAGAGGTCATTATAAATGGGAAGGATGCACGATTATTTTTTAAGCAGAGTTGGTCGTCTCTCTCAAATGAACTTTCTCACTAGATTGGAGAATCTAAGAACCATGGAACTTGAATCTTCTAAGGGATGAAGATGATCATGCTACAAAATGAAGTAATGGGGATAAATAATTGAATGCACTTTGGAAAAAAAGGGTATGGTTTTTAGGAATCGAAAGTGAAGACGGATGTGTGGTGGCAGAGGGTTTGAGGAATGATCACAAAGATCAAAGTGGCATAACCGATCATAAAAATCTCAGGCCACATAGAAGGTGCAGCGTGGATGGGTGGTAATAAGGAAAATCATTATGTTATTGTAGAGTGAATAATAATACCCCAAAATAATAGAACTAATTTCATAGATTCATCATATTTTCAGTAATCAATATAAGGGATCAAACCATACGAGCAGTCTAGTGGTAGGAATCAAGCCACTCGGAATGAAGCTCAGCACATCAAGGCCCAAACAAAAAGAGTCTATAGGGAAATAGAACATAGGAACCCAGTGACCCAACATGGTCTAAATAGAAAGTCATGCACAAAGAAATAAAACTTTTATAATAATAATAAACTTAAATAAGCTTCCATGGAAACCTTAAACAAAATTTTAATTTTAAAACCAATTTCAACAAATCTCCACATTTTCAAATTAAACTAACAAAATTAATAGATGGTGATCTCACAAGGAATATATATCCTACTAGTAGGTTCGAACAAATTTTTATTAATAGAAAATAAACCTAATAATATAGTATCCATCAATAATGAACACTATTAGAATGTTCCATAGTGGCACAAAGCCTACTTGTGCCTACACATCTAATGGTACCAAACTACTAAAAAACAGCATGATTTGAAATGAAAACCAAGTAATATGATTACAAATAGAGCTTACCATAATTACCAAAGTCTCAACTGAATCCAAAAACTCTAAAGCATGTATATTCTTGCAAATAAACAGCCTTCCTCAGAGATAAAATATAATGAATATGAAAAATTAGAAAATCTCAAAATAATGCAAATAGTAAAAGGTAATAGAGACACACATCAACCAAAACAAGGAAGCTGGTATGAGAAAGACCTTCACCTAAGCCCGAATGACTTATACCAATATAAAGAACCCCCCCCCCCCCCCCCCACCCCCACCAGTGGACCCTAAAAACATATCAAAGATAGTCCTAGGAATGTGGAAATGAGGATACCTAGAAAATGTACCTATTTTAGCTAAAGTACTACTAAACTATATAACATTTTTAGTGTCAAAACTGGTGCATACCATATTTTTCTAGGCCACACTATCCTCATTTCTCTAAATTGGATAGTACCTTTTAATATGGTCGGTTATACTACACACAAAACACCAAAAATTATTAAATCAGTTCTTAACCTTCTATTATTTTCTTTTTTGTCTATTTTGACCCCTAACACTCAATATTTTTTGTTCTTTTTTAACTCATTACCCTCTTACTTCAAAAAATGTGTTTGAAGATCCCAAAACAAAACAACATCCTTAACCTCTTAAAATTTTATAGAATCATGACCATACATCATAAAATATTTTAACTAATTTAAATAATCATCAAGATAGGTTAAAATAATAATATATTTGTCTTCTTCCTTAACTTTAACATTGATATTATCTAAATATAGAATAACTATGTTAAATTCATACAGATGAACATGAATAGAATAACCAGAATTCATATTAAAGGTATAAAGCCTTATTTTCTAATAAATATTACCAAGAAAGGTTTTGGTTATATATATATTTTTTAGTTTCAAACATACATCCTTAATTGTGGTTTCATGGGAAACTTCACAAATAACTTTGTCTCCTGAGGATAAGAGTAATATACAGTGAGCCTTTTCAAAACACTACAGTTGGTATCTAAAAATTCTATTATGGACTGACCAGTGGAATAAATGGTACCTATGGGTTTTCTAGGACCATGTAATGTATCTGAAAGTCCATTGTGGAATAGTAATGCATGCATCTTAAGTCTCCCCATAATGAAATTGTTCTCACCATAAAACTTCCCATCTTTGAACTAAGAAGATGATATCACATAGAGTGATTGCAAGCTCTGATAACAATTGTGAGGGTCATAAAAAATCCAATTTAGTAAGTATGAATCTCATGGAGGATAATAAATGGAATAGTCTTTGAATATATGAAGTGATGGTTACAAAAAAAATAATAAATAGAAGCAAGATAGAGAAAGAACAAACAAGAATAGTAAAGAAATTGTAAAAAAAGTAAATAAAATGGTAGATTTATGTGGTTAATACCAGTTTGGTCCTACTCCATGAAAATAACACAACCACATATTTATATTATTATGAAAAACAAACAATAGGAATACAATATAGAAATTTATAAAACAAATAGAAACATAAGGACTTGCACTAAAACTGAGTCTAGGATGGTAACATTCATTACCAAACTAGATGGAATCATGTGTACCCACCCCAACACGGACTGATAAAGAGGAAAAGTACAATATAATTCTACAAAAAAAAGTGTAAGAAGGATTATGGTCCTGAGTCTACACCACAAACTTGGAAAGGGTGTTTTTCAGAAGAATGTGTTTCCTGGGTTGGAATTCTATAAAATAATCATAGTATAAATGTATCTCTCAATATTTGATCTCTCTATAGGGATACATCATCAGAAAGTGAAAGGATGCATGATTTTCATCAAAGTGGATCTAGACATCTCTCTCATACAAACATTATCTCTAGAACCACTACTGAAAATCCGGCCTTTAGCGACCGCCAGTGGCGGTCGCTAAAGGCCTTTAGCGGTCGTTGTTGCCTCGTCGCTAGAGGCTTTCAGCGACCGCCATTGGCGGTCGCTGTTGCCTCGTCGCTAGAGGCTTTCAGCGACCGCCAGTGGCGGTCGCTATAGAAGGCCGGCAGATCGGCCTTCAGCGACCGCCAAGCGGTCGCTGCAGCCCCTCTTCCGGGCAGCCTATAGCGACCGCCTATGGCGGTCGCTAGTCTAAAAAAAATTTAAATTTTTTATTGAATTGAATATATAAATATATATACTATTAAATACAATATTTTAAATATATATATATATAATATATTTTAAATGTTTTAATATATATATATAATATATATAATATCAAATCATTGTGCTATAATAATTTAAAAACTTCGATTCAAAAAATAATCTCATTTCAGGTCTTTCGGAGCACGTTTGCTCCGAATGGGACCGCCGCACGCCGTTTTGGTGTTTTATGGTGCTGGAAACGCGTTTCCGGCTGCCACGGTCAAACGGCACCTCCAAATGAGGTGCTGTCTAGCCGAACATTTCACAATTCACGCCCCGGATGTTGTCGTACAGTTTCGTGGCATTCGGAGGTCGTTCGGGTGGTTTTGACCCCCCAACGCGCCATTTCAGCGCGCGCCGCGCTGCTGAAAAGGACACAATCGGACGTGCCGCGTGCACTGCACGTCCGATGGACGTGAGGCCTCCTTCTGCATCTCAGGAATAATATTTCTATCATTCCCATGCGGTTTCAGGTCGTTCGGAGCACGTTTACTCCGAATTGGACCGCCGCACTCCGTTTTGGTGTTTTAGGGCGCCGGAAACGTGTTTCCGGCCGCCGCGGTCAAACGGCACCTCCGAATGAGGTTCCGTCTAGCCGACCATTTTACAATTCACGCCCCGGATGTTTTCGTACGGTTTCGTGGCATTCGGAGGTCGTTCAGGTGGTTTTGACCCCCCAACGCGCCATTTCAGCGCGCGCCGCGCTGCTGAAAAGGACACAATCAGACGTGCCACGCGCACCGCACGTCCGATGGACATGCTGCCTCCTCCTACATCTCAGGAGTAATATTTCTATCGTTCCTATGTGGTTTCAGGTCTTTCGGAGCACGTTTGCTCCGAATGGGACCGTCGCACGCCGTTTTGGTGTTTAATGGCGCCCGAAACGCGTTTCCGGCCGCCGCGGTCACACGGCACCTCCGAATGAGGTGCCGTCTGGCCTACCATTTCACAATGCACGCCCCGGATGTTGTCGTACGGTTTCGTGGCATTCGGAGGTCGTTCGGGTGGTTTTGACCCCCCAACGCGTCATTTCAGCGCGCGCCGCGCTGCTGAAAAGGACACAATCGGACGTGCCGCATGCACCGCACGTCTGATGGATGTGCGGCCTCCTCCTGCATCTCAGGAATAATATTTCTATCGTTCTCGTGCAGTTTCAGGTCGTTCAGAGCACGTTTGCTCCGAATTGGACCGCCTCACGCCGTTTTGGTGTTTTATGGCGCCGGAAACGCATTTCCGGCCGCCGCGGTCACACGGCACCTCCGAATGAGGTTCCGTCAGGCCGACCATTTCACAATTCATGCCCCAGATATTTTCGTACGGTTTCGTGGCATTCGGAGGTCGTTCTGGTGGTTTTGACCCCACAACGCGCCATTTCAGTGCGCGTCGCGCTGCTGAAAAGGACACAATCGGACGTGCCGCGCGCACCGCACGTCCGCTGGACGTGCTGCCTCCTCCTGCATCTCAGGAATAATATTTCTATCGTTCCCGTGCGGTTTCAGGTCTTTCGGAGCACGTTTGCTCCGAATGGGACCACCGCACGCCGTTTTGGTGTTTAATGGCGCCCGAAACGCGTTTCTGGCCGCCGCGGTCACACGGCACCTCCGAATGAGGTTCCGTCTAGCCGACCATTTCAAAATTCACGCCCTGAATGTTGTCGTACGGTTTCGTGGTATTCGGAGGTCGTTCGGGTGGTTTTGACCCCCCAACGCGTCATTTCAGCGCGCGCCGCGCTGCTGAAAAGGACACAATCGGACGTGTCGTGCGCACCGCACGTCCGATGGACGTGCGGCCTTCTCCTTAATCTCAGAAATAATATTTCTATCGTTCTCGTGCGGTTTCAGGTCGTTCGGAGCAAGTTTGCTCTGAATTGAACCGCCGCACGCCGTTTTGGTGTTTTATGGCGCCGGAAACGCGTTTCCGGCCGCCGCGGTCACACTACACCTTTGAATGAGGTTCCGTCTAGCCGACCATTTCACAATTCACGCCCCGGATATTTTCATACGGTTTCGTGGAATTCGGAGGTCTTTCGGATGGTTTTAACCCCCCAACGCGCCATTTCAGCGCGCGCCGCGCTGCTGAAAAGGACACAATCGGACGTTTCGTGCGCACCGCATGTCCGATGGACGTGCGGCCTCCTCCTGCATCTCAGGAATAATATTTCTATCATTCTCGTGCGGTTTCTGGTCTTTCGGAGCACGTTTTCTCCGAATGGGACCGCCGCACGCCGTTTTGGTGTTTAATGGCACCGGAAACGCGTTTCCGGTTGCCGCGGTCAAACGGCACCTCCGAATGAGGTTCCGTCTGGCCGACCATTTCACAATTGACGCCCCGGATGTGTTCGTACGGTTTCGTGGCATTCGGAGGTCGTTCGGGTGGTTTTGACCCCCCAACGCGCCATTTCAGCGCGCGTCGCGCTGCTGAAAAGGACACAATCGGACGTGCCACGCGCACCGCACGTCCGATGGACGTGCGGCCTCCTCCTGCATCTCAGGAATAATATTTCTATCATTCCCATGCGGTTTCAGGTCGTTCGGAGCACGTTTGCTCTGAATTGGACCGTCGCACGCCGTTTTGGTGTTTTATGGCGCCGGAAACGCCTTTCCGGCCGCCGCGGTCAAACGGAACCTCCGAATGAGGTTCCGTCTAGCCGAACATTTCACAATTCATGCCCCGGATGTTGTCGTACGGTTTCGTGGCATTCGGAGGTCGTTCGGGTGGTTTTGACCCCCCAAAGCGCCATTTCAGCGCGCGCCGCGCTTCTGAAAGGGGACACAATCGGACGTGCCACGCGCACCGCACGTCCTCTAGACGTGCTGCCTCCTCCTGCATCTCAGGAATAATATTTCTATCGTTCCTGTGCGGGTTTCAGGTCTTTCGGAGCACGTTTGCTTCGAATAGGACCGCCGCACGCCGTTTTGGTGTTTAATGGCGCCCGAAACGCGTTTCCGGCCGCCGCGGTCACACGGCACCTCCGAATGAGGTGCCGTCTAGCTGAACATTTCACAATTTCACGTCCCGGATGTTGTCGTACGGTTTCGTGGCATTCGGAGGTCGTTCGGGTGGTTTTGACCCCCAACGCGTCATTTCAGCGCGCGCCGCGCTGCTGAAAAGGACACAATCGGACGTGTCGTGCGCACCGCACGTCTGATGGACGTGCGGCCTCCTCCTACATCTCAGGAATAATATTTCTATCGTTCCCGTGCGGTTTCAGGTCGTTCGAAGCACGTTTTCTCTGAATTGGACGGCCGCACGCCGTTTTGGTGTTTTGTGGCGCCGGAAATGCGTTTCTGGCCGCCGCGGTCACACGGAACCTCCGAATGAGGTGCCGTCTGGCCGACCATTTCACAATTCACGCTCCGGATATTGTCGTACGGTTTTGTGTCATTCGGAGGTCGTTCGTGTGGTTTTGACCCCCCAACGCGCCATTTCAGCGCGCGCCGCGCTGCTGAAAAGGACAGAATCGGACGTGTCACGCGCACCGCACGTACTCTAGATGTGCTGCCTCTTCCTACATCTCAGGAATAATATTTCTATCGTTCCTGTGCGGTTTCAGGTCTTTCGGAGCACGTTTGCTCCGAATGGGACCGCCGCACGCCGTTTTGGTGTTTAATGGCGCCCGAAACGCGTTTCCGGCCGCCGCGGTCACACGGCACCTCCGAATCAGGTTTCGTCTAGCCTATCATTTCACAATTCACGCCCCGGATGTTGTCGTACGGTTTCGTGGCATTCGGAGGTCGTTCGGGTGGTTTTGACCCTCCAACGGGCCATTTCAGCGCGCGCCGCGCTGCTTAAAAGGACACAATCGGACGTGCCACGTGCACCGCACGTCCGATGGACGTACGGCCTCCTCTTGCATCTCAGGAATAATATTTTTATCGTTCCCGTGCGGTTTCAGGTCGTTCGGAGCACGTTTGCTCCGAATTGGACCGCCGCATGCCGTTTTGGTGTTTTATGGCGCCGGAAACGCGTTTCCGGCCGCCCGCGGTCAAACGACACCTTAGAATGAGGTTCCGTCTGACCTACCATTTCACAATTCACGCCCCAGATGTTGTCGTACGGTTTCGTAGCATTCGGAGGTCGTTCGGGTGGTTTTGACCCCCCAATGCGCCATTTCAGCGCGCGCCGCGCTGCTGAAAAGGACACAATCGGACGTGCCACGCGCACCGCACGTCCGCTGGACGTACTGCCTCCTCCTGCATCTCAGGAATAATATTTCTATCGTTCCCGTGCGGTTTCAGGTCTTTCGGAGCACGTTTCCTCCGAATGGGACCGTCGCACGCCGTTTTGGTGTTTAATGGCGCCCGAAACGCGTTTCCGGCCGCCGTGGTCACACGACACCTCCGAATGAGGTGCCGTTTGGCCGACCATTTCACAATTCACGTCCCGGATGTTTTCGTACGGTTTCGTGGCATTCGGAGGTCGTTCGGGTGGTTTTGACCCCCCAACGCGCCATTTCAGCGCGCGCCGCGCTGCTGAAAAGGACACAATCGGACGTGCCGCGCGCACCGCACGTCCGATGGACGTGCCGCCTCCTCCTGCATCTCAGTAATAATATTTCTATCGTTCCCGTGCAGTTTCAGGTAGTTCGGAGCACGTTTACTCCGAATTGGACCGCCGCACGCCGTTTTGGTGTTTTATGGCGCCGGAAACGCGTTTCCGGCCGCCGCGGTCACACGGCACCTCCGAATGAGGTGCCGTCTAGCCGACCATTTCACAATTCACGTCCCGGATATTGTCGTACGGTTTCGTGGCATTCGGAGGTCGTTCGGGTGGTTTTGACCCCCCAACGCGTCATATCAGCGCGCGCCGCACTGCTGAAAAGGACACAATCGGACGTGCTGCGCGCACCGCACGTCCGCTGGACGTGCTGCCTCCTCCTGCATCTCAGGAATAATATTTTTATCATTCCCGTGCGGTTTCAGTTCTTTCAGAGCACGTTTGCTCCGAATTGGACCGCCGCACGCCGTTTTGGTGTTTTGTGGCGCCGGAAACACGTTTCCGGCCGCCGCGGTCACACGGCACATCCGAATGAGGTGCCGTCCGGCCGACCATTTCACAATTCACGCCCCGGATATTGTCGTACGGTTTCGTGGCATTCGGAGGTCGTTTGGGTGGTTTTGACCCCCCAACGCGTCATTTCAGCGCGCGCCGCACTGCTGAAAAGGACACAATCGGACGTGCCGCGCGCATCGCACGTCCGCTGGACGTGCGGCCTCCTCCTGCGGGGGGTAGTACGGGGGTGCGGGGGGCTGTACGGGGGTGCGGGTGGGGCAGTACGGGGGGTGCGGGGGGCTGTACGGGGGTGCGGGGGGGGGGGGGGGGGGGGGGGGGGGGGGCTGTACGTTGGTGTCGGGGGGCTGTACGGGGGTGCGGGGGGCTGTACGGGGGTGGCGGGGGGCAGTACGGGGGGTGCGGGGGGGTTGTACGGGGGTGCGGGGGGGGGGGGGGGCTGTACGGGGGTGCGGTTGCTGTACGGGGGTGCGGGGGGCTGTACGGGGGTGGCGGGGGGTAGTACGGGGGTGCGGGGGGTTGTACGGGGGTGCGGGGGGGGGGGGGGGGGGGGCTGTACGGTGGTGTCGGGGGGGCTGTACGGGGGTGTGGGGGGCTGTACGGGGGTGGCGGGGGGCAGTACGGGGGTGTGGGGGGTTATACGGGGGTGCGGGGGGGGCTGTACGGGGGTGCGGGGGGCTGTACGGGGGTGCGGGGGGCTGTACGGGGGTGCGGGGGGGCTCTCTGGGGGTGCAAAGGCCATCCCATTGATTACAAAAGTGAAAAATAAAAGTGATAACATCTAATTAATACATATTTCTTTTATCGATACCATACAGAAATTTATAAAAAATATATTGGATAATACATAATCTATAATATCAGATTTATTGATCTGTTGGAATTAGTTCGACTTTTTCAAATGTAGAATCATTCAAGATTATCTGATCAAAAACTCAATATGTGTATAAAATATTTTAATGCATTACTTAAATGAATAAATTACAGTACATCAATGTCAACCCTACCAGTAAAAACAAAAAACATATCTCGTGAATATATGGTGCGTCACGCGTTGTCATCACTGCTACCTCCTTCTGGTGGGCTAGGTGCCTACAACAAATAAACAATATAAATATTTTAATAACAAAAATAATTTAAATTAAATAAATTAATACAGTATATACCTGCGTCGTATGATCCCCTGTACCATCAGCTCGACGCACATATTCCCGCAGTGCTCTAACCTCAGCTGTCAATTGCGCATTTGTCTCCTCAGAAGCGCGCAGCCGTGCCTCAAAATCTGACATCTACTGTGTCATATGAGCAATAGCAGGACCGACAACCGCAGTGCGTGACACTACAGAATGAGGAATCCCTGCTCCATAGGTCAAACTATAGCCATGCCCGTCCCGACCAATAATGCGATGAAAGATCTCATCCCGTCGCATGGGAAGCTGTCGCTGGTCCTCTGGAAGATGTTCTAACTCAGCTTCAAATTGAGCCTGTGAAATATTTAAATATATATAAATATATATATGTTAATATATAGATTTATGTAATTATTGGTAAGTACAGACCACTTACTATCAATGCTGCAACCTCTGGATCATTGCGATCACGAGTCCTTATCCACACCGACATTTTATCAGTTGCTGCACCTTGCCCTCGCAACTGTATATTAAAATAATATAAACACAAAACCATATTAATTAATAAATTAAAAAATGAATAATATATACCTCATGTCGGATCTGAGACACGTGACGAGTCCCAAGCCTGTGAGCTGGTCCCTGCAATGCTCGATTCTCCGAATGGCGTGTTGACACCTCCTACATTCAATTCATTCAAATTTCAAACAAATCACATATTCTTGAAAATATATATACAGAAAAATAATTAATATACAAACCGCAACACCCTCAGTATACCAATATGCAACCAAGTCACGCCACGTGAGCCGGGAGGACACCTCTCGGGACTTTTTCCAAAATGTCAAGGGCACCCACATTTGGTACCCAGTGGTCCTCTTCACTTTGCCTTTATAATCTTTCCACATCTTACGGCATTTGCTCATACACACGGGCCGAAACTCTTCAAGGCATACTTTCAAATTTTGCTATAAAGAAAATAATCAAACATATTAGTATTCTTTATAAATAGAAAATAAAGTAAAATTATTTTCTTACCTGAACCTCCCTCCATAGACGATCTAATGTGTCCTGAGGGATAGAAGCCCAATCACGCGTGGTCAATGGAAATCGATGTGGGTCACGTATGATATGACCCAGCTGACGAATAAATGCCAGGGCATTCGGTCCCACGGGATGAAATACCTCATCAAATGAAACATCTATCATCGTGTCGGGAATTCCATGATAATATGCCACGACCAGGGCCTCTCCTGCGAGAGGAAGAAGCAGCCGAGTCTGATCCTGTTGAAAATAATTTTATATATAAATTGACAAATGTTATATATATATATATATATATGTCAATTACATAAAAAATATAGACAATGACATTCAAACATACCTCGACCCTGAGACGTAGATTCCTCAGATGGATGATGTGGATCTTCTGCCTCTTCCCCTGACATGTCTGCAGTTATAGAAAATATCAGTAATGAGTCCAAAGTGTTTAAAAGATAAATTGGATTGTTCTTAATAAATCAAACTTGTACAACTGTTAATCAAACAAAAAATGGATTGAATAATTAGTTGTGAATGAATTTTAAAAAATCAGAAAGTTAATCAACCTAAATATTTATGACTGAATTAACTTACAAAAGTGAGGATTAAAACTTATAAGGATTTATAAAATGATTAGATAAATTTATGATATCCTAGGACATTCTACTGAATAGCGGGAAAACAATTATACCTTTCATTAAGCATGAAAATCGACCGTTTCTCCTTCAACAGCCGCTCTGACCCAATAAATATATTCTTCACGTTGAACTACGGTATGTTGATCAAGTTGTTGGTAAACAAACGGAACAGTCTCGGGTTCATCTTCTTCAAATAAAAACACTCCTCGCCGAGACATTTTGACAACAACTTGCCAACTTGGATCCGAAGGCAAAGTAACGAAGAATACTTGTTCCGCTTGTGATGTCAAAATGAAAGGTTCATTCTCAACTCGTTCATTATTTCTGTATAACATATAGTTAAAATTCACCAATGAAAACTGATATTGATCGACTTTACATCCACGCACTGGATCAACCCAATTACACTTTAACAATATGTACTTCAAACCGCTGTGTGTATACAACTTCAATGATGTCTATCAATTGACCATAGTAATAACCAGAATCGACAAAGGGACAACCGATGCCACTGTTTTGTGTTGCTCGTTTTGTCGTCAACATCTTTAATGTGAAATCGAAAACCATTAGCATCAATAGCTTTATAACGACGAGCCGTTATAGATGGACCCTCAGCCAGTTGGATAAATACTTCAGGTAGCGTGGGGTCCCCTAACTCCCTCAGCTTACGAACCTACATAATTTATAAAAATCAATACTGATATATGCAGAAAGAATTAGTTTAATACTTCACTCATAATGAAAATCAATTTATACATACATAATCCTTGAACAAATCATGAAATGTCGCATAATGAGATTGTTGAATTTGCAACTCAGTCGCACGATGCATCTCTTCTTTTATCTCATTAATGTGTTTCCTGCAAATGATTACGCGATGTTTAAAAGATCAACTTATGCAAACAAAACATGTAAAAGTTATACAAGCACATTGATAAGATACTTACTGCATTAATGGTGCAACTGATGGAGTATTGAACAAGATATATCGATGTGCTTGTATCCACTCGATGTTGTCCATATCAAATGTGGTTCCTTCTCCAACTGGACCATCATGAATCTGAGAGGGCTTATCTAATTTTGTTTCAACATCCGTAAGATATTCTGCACAAAAGTTAGTACACTCATCCATCAAATAACCATTGGATATTGATGCCTCTGGACGAGATCTGTTGCGTACAAATCTTTTCAATGTACTCAAATACCGTTCAATAGGATACATCCACCTGAATTGCACTGGACCAGCAGCCATTACTTCATCAGTTAGGTGCACTTTCAAGTGAACCATAACATCGAAAAATGAGGGGGGGAAAAGTTTCTCAAAGTGACAAAGCGTAAGTACAATTCGGTCCCTGCAAACTTTTTAAATCACTCATTCGTTGATTTCTTAAACAAAGCTGTCTAAAAAAATTACTCATCTCAATCAAGGGCTGAACAACATTGAGGGATAAACAATCACAAATTGCGATTGGAATCAACTGCTGAAATAATATGTGATTGTCATGACTTTTCAAACCCTTGCAATGTCTTGCTCGTCAGATTCACACACTTTGAAATATTAGAAGAGTAACCATCATGCACCTTGACCATCTTCAAAATGGAAAGAAATGTCTCTTTCTCCTCTATAGTCATCGAATACTGTGCAGCAGGCATATATGCCTTGTTTCCCTCAGCTAACTGTAAATTCAACTGTTTCCTTAACCCATTTCTTCCAAATCACGGCGTGCATTAACATGGTCCTTTGACTTTCCACTGACACCTAAAATGGTCCACAATATGTTATCACAAACATTTTTTTCAATGTGCATGACATCCAAATTATGCCTCAACATGTTAGTTTTTCCAATACGGAAGACTATAAAAAATACTTTTCTTTTTCCAATTGTGACTGCGCATGCCTACCCGCAGCACGAATATTACGTACTGGAGGAGCCACCAAATCCTGAATTTCATATACTGTGCGGATGTTTTCTTCCTCAATCTGCGATAACATTTCGACTCCTGTCATGATCTTTGGTGCTGGGCTGAACTCTCTAGAACCATCAAATTCCACTCTGTCCTTTCTGAACCTGTGCTGAGGAGGAGAAAATGCCTGTGACCCATGTATGCCCATTTTTTGGAATGTTTAAGCCATACAGATTTTTTACTTTTATTGCAACAAGGGCAAGCAAATTCCCCTTTCGTACTCCAACCTGATAAATTTGCATAAGCTGGGAAGTCATTGATTGTCCACAATAAAGCAGCATGCAGTTTGAACATTTCATTCGTTTCGCAGTCATAAGTCATCACACCATCGCCCCAAAATTCATTCAACTCATCAATCAATGGCTGAAGGTAAACATCAATCTTATCCCCCGAACTTTTAGGTCCATCAATAAGAGTGGAAAGTAATATAAATTGTTGCTTCATACAAAGCCACGAAGGAAGATTATATGGAACCAACACCACGGGCCATGTGCTATGAGTTGCACCAACCATAGACTTGAATGGATTGAAACCATCTGCTGCCAATCCCAATCGGACATTACGAACATCTTTAGCAAAGTCGGGATGTCTCTTATCAAAATCCTTCCATGCATGAGAGTCTGCGCGGGTGGGTTAACATGTCACTTTCATGAACTCTTTCTGCATGCCATCTCATTAAATTAGAAACTTTATATGACATAAAAAATCTTTTCAACCTCAGTTTAAGGGGAAAGTAACGCATTTGCTTTACGGCAATCGGTTTCCCTGTATCGCAATCTGACTTTGATGAGTCTTATTTCCCCTGTTCTCTTTCCACCTGGAAGCGCCACAAACCGTACAAATATCCAAATGAGAAGTTTCATTTCTAAACAACATACAGTTGTTTGCACATGCATCTATAGTCTCATATGTAAAACCTAAGTTCTCTGTCAACTTACGAGCATAGTAATACGACTCAGGAATCTTAGCGTCGACAGGAAGAACTTTTTTAAATAAAACCAAAAGCATGTCGAATGATGTGTCTGACCAATTATTCAAAGTCTTCAAATGCAACAACTCCACGATAAACGACAGTTTATTGTAAGAAGTACATCCAGGATATAATTCTGTTTTTGCATCATCAAGTACTTCATAAAACCTCCTCGAATCACGATCTGCACCAGAGTGAAGATTTATCTCACCGGTCTCAAGATTCTGGATGTCAATGCCTTCAGGATCAAAACCCACGTACCATTTCAGTAAGCATTTCATGCATTGGATCAGTCATCCTTGCATCAACATCCATCTGAGCTGCATCTGTATTTTGACAACGAACATATTCTTCTCCATGACGAGTCCAAATCTTATAATTTTTTAGAAATCCATTAAAGAAAAGGTTCTCCCTCATAGTATCTCGTGTGAATTGATATCTGTTAGCACATTTTCTACATGGACAACTAATATAGTCACTTTCAAATCCTCTCGTGAAGTCAATAAACTGCATAATGCCATTGAAATATTCTCTAGACGTTCGATTTGGAAGATCAATCCAACTCTTATCCATAATAATATCTGTATAACAAACATTTACACAATACTTATTACATTTACATTTTTCAAATCAACTATATTCAAAATAAATATTAACCATTTGTTTATGAACCATTGATAAAATAATAATGTAACTGAAAGCTCATGTTACCTGATTGAGCTACAAACCTGAAAAGGAGGGGAGCCGAAGGCGGTGCTGCGAGGGAGAGGAGGCAGCGAAGGGGAGCCGGAGCCAAAGGCAGTGCGGCAAGGGAGGGGACGGGTGGCGGCGGCGGCGGGGAGCTGGAGGAGAGGAGGCGGTGAGGGGACGGGGGATGGGCAGCGAGGGGGGGGTGTCCGAGGTCGGGGGGGGGGGGGGGGGGGGGGGGGCTGTCCGAGGTGCGGGGAGGGGTGTCCGGGGTGTCGGGGGCCTGTCAGGGGTGCGGGCAGGGGGTGTTCGGGGTGCGGGGGTGTCTGGGGGTGCGGGGGGGGGGGGGGGGCTGTCTGGGAGCAGGGGGGCTGTCGGGGGTGCGGGGTGGGGTGTTCGGGGTGCAGGGGTCCTGTTCGGGGTGCGGGGGGGCTCTGTCCGGGGTTCGGAGGGGGGGGTGTCCGAGTGCGGGGGGGGGGGGGCTGTCCGGGGTGCGGGGGGGCTGTCCGGGGTTCGGAGGGGGGTGTCCGAGTGCAGGGGGGGGCTGTCCGGGGTGCGGGGAGGCGTCCAGGGTGCGGTGGGTAGTCCGGGATGTGCGCGGGGGGGGGGGGCTGTTCGGGGTGCGGGTGCCGTCCGGGGTGGGGGGGAGGGCCGAGAGGCCGGAGGCCGGGAGGGCGGCGGCCGGAGGCCCCCGAGGGCGGAGGGCGGCGGCCGGAGGCCCGAGGGCAGAGGGCGGCGACCGGAGGCCGGAGGGCAGGCGGCGAGGGAGGGCGGGCGGCGGGGGAGGCCGGGGCGGCGGGGGAGGCTGGGCGGCGGGGGAGGGGAGGGTGGCGAGGGAGGGCGGGTGAGGGAGGGAGGGGGTTAGGGTGGTGAGGGAGATCGAGGGTCGAGGGGGCGCGGGGGGGGGGCAGAAGCCCCCCGTTTTTTTTATGTAGGTTAGCGGACCGCCATTGGCGGTCGCTATTGGTTAGCTATAGGGACCGCCAATGGCGGTCGCCCGAGTCTGGGGGGCTTCAATTCCCCTTTTCTAGTAGTGAACATAGCACCGAAGAACTAAGGAACTCAAATATTCTAAGGGAAGAAGGGGAGTGTGATACAAAATAAAGTGATGGGGTTTAAGAATTATATAATAGAAGGTAGTGGGGGGAAATTTATAGTAACAAAATATGAGGGTGGATGGATTTATGGATAATGGTATAAGAAAGGATCACAAAAATCATAATAGGGCAACATATAGCACAAATATCAGGTCATGTGGAAGGTGCGGAGCAGATGGGTGGTAATGATGTGGATCCCTACGTTATGTGAGAGTAAATAATCACACACCAAAATAATAGAAGACACACCTGAGAGTAATCATATGTGTATTAATCAATGGAGGGGATCAAACCATGAGATAATCCTAGTGGTAGGAAGAAAGTCAGTTAAAACAAATCCTAGTAGAGTAAGAACCAAATGAAAAGAGACTATATGGAAATATCACACAGGATTACAGAAAACCAACATAAGCCAAACTAAAAGTATCACATAAAGAAATAAAAATTTTATAATAATAATAAATTAAAATATTTTTTCATGGAAAACTTAAATAAAATTTTACTTTTAAAACAAATTTCAACAACACTTAATATGCTTATTATAGAAAAAATTAAAATAATTGAGATGGTTGTGGGTTCCTTAAGAATTATGGATCTGAATCGTATTATTCATTTTAATGAGAAGGAATTTAGGGAGATAATATTTGAGTTTATTTCAACAATAGATGTGAAATTGGATCATATTAATTTTTAGGTGGGTTGACAGTAATGGTTCCTTTAATTGGAAAAAATTGGAGTAGAATTTGGAGCATATATCCCTAAGTTTATGGAGATTGGTCTATATTGAGATTATATTTTATCCCAATAAGAACATTTCCCATCGATGGTGGATGGATATAACTATTTACCCATTTAATAGTAAAAAACCCACCAAAATCAAGACCACTCAACTGAAAAGTACTATCATGAGGACAATACATCATTCCATAAACCACAATTAGTTTTCTAAGGGAGACTCACGGGGATTATAGATCCAACTAGATGTTCTTATTCTCTCCATCATTTCAAAATGAGGTTTAGTCATTAACATGGCTTGAAAATTTTTATTTTATTATGAGGGACATATAAATAATCTCAATGGTATGATTATAGGAGGGAGTTTCATTACACATATAGTGAAGAATTTTTGGATTTTTTAACTCATCAGTTCCCCTGGCCTCATTGGGAAATATTTAGTTGATTTACATCCCATTATTGGAAAAAAATATACTTAATGAAGAAATAGGGAAAGGGGTATGAATGGTTTGATGAGTATGCTTATTTCATGTTAGTGGATGAGTCTAAGTGGGCCACTCACAAGTTGTCTATGCTCCATGATTTACCCTATCACTAGGAGGAAAACCAACAGTAGCACATGATTAGGAACCACCAACCTATATTTCTCAGGAGGAGTGGAATTGATATTTCTATTTTCCCTTTTAGTATGTCATTAAGATCCAACACCACATATGTAATAGGTTAGAGTTTTCATTTGATCTACCACTTGTTCCACTACATACCCTGACACCATCCCCATATCTTCCACCACATAAATCTTAGATACCACCTTATCCTCACTCATCTTTTTAACCAAACTTTCCCATATATATCCACCATAAATTTCACCCACCCCCAATGGTTCATTTTTATTAGTACCCACCTACCTCTCTTCAACTTATGCCATATGAGATATCAGAATTATCGAAAAATATTGGTGCTAAATGATAGTTTGATTTGGATTCCCAAAGGAAGGGAAAGATCCTAATAACTAAGATTATAGAGGAAGAACCCTTTATTTAATTAGTTTCTCACCATGTGGCCTCCCACTCAATTATGGAGACACCAAATTAGGAGAGTGATCACACACTATTTGGATTTGTGAAGACTTTTTTCATCTTCCAATTCTTTGATTCTATAAGGAGAAAGTTTTAAAATTTGGAATCAGACTTAGGGGGTTTTGTGGTATTATAATTCCATTGGAGAAAAACTATTTCAGATGTTCATGTTTTGGAACCAAGTGGAAAGTAACCCATGTTTGGATGATGGATGTATGAAAATTATATCTTGTGTAATAATAATTATAATGGACTTTTATAAGTTTTATTAGTGGTTTTTAATGGCTATGTAAGAATAATTAGAAGGTTATGTGAGATTAAATTTTATTGTTCATAAAAAGACACCAGTTGAGGTAGTGCAATATGCGGGTAATCAAAGGTGATCATGGTCAATGGTGGGATCTCCACAAAGTTCAAAAGGTGGTGGAACCTAGTCAATCAATTAGGGACCACTATAAATAGGTGGGATGGTGTTATTTTTAATGTAAATAGAAATTTTAATATTTCTCTTTTGTTAGTATAAATAAAATGATAGTGTTTTCTTATGGATTACTACTAAATTCTGATCCATATAATTTCTTATTGTCTTTCCTTTAGTTATTTTATTTATATTGTGTGCTTGTTCCAAGAGTTGTGAGTATTAGGGTGTGGTGATTTAGTGTAGTGGATAGGGTGATTTTTTATTCTTGGTTCTAGTACATTGTTTCATGTGTTTATTTGTTTTTTGAAATTTTAAACTTTTTTAGCACTTGAAGTTCCATAGGGTTACTTTCAGTCACAGTGATTACGAACCCAAGAGTTGCTATAATTAATCATGTATCCCCTCTTTGTTGGATTTTTTGTTCTAAACCCAACTGATTTTAATTTGATTAAATGTATATTTGAACATTTTAATATTAATAAAAATATATTATTACATATTTTTCATTGTTCTATATGATTTTAAAGTAATAATGTTCTAGGGTTTCTGTCACATTGATAAGGTCATAATAGTTCCCTGCTATGATGAGAACCTTGAAGTGATATGATGATATTATTAAATATAGTTTTATAGTCAAATAACATACTATGATATGGAATATAGTATGTATACTTTTAGGTGTGAGTACTCATAATCATATGAGACTTCTTCTCACAAATGTTTTACTTGGTAATCTATAATACAAGAGGTTGTGTGAATATACCAACCAATATGAATTCGGCATGTTTTGATGTGATCTGATATTTTTATCTGTAAGCATTTTTTATGGTCCTTAGACTTTAAGATTATAATTAATACATATTATGAATCAAGCAATTATATGTATTTCATAAACCCTGATGTTACTATTAAAGTTGAAGTTAGATGAGGTGGTTTCATCATGAGTGATATGTTATTAATGGATAAATCAATGAATAATATTTCCATTATGTATTTATATAAGTTTATATCTTTGTCATTTTATTGGAATATAACCTTCCCATTAAATTTTATGGTCATGGTGTAACAATGTTCTTATTTCATACATTCAAAGAAATATGCATCAAGCATATAAATTGATGACGCATATGTGAAACCTAATTAATGAGATATTGAGACAAAGGGATTATATTACATAGTGAGTGTTTGTATGTGGTTGTTTATGCTATGGAATTAAGTTGTTTCTCTTGGTTTCCTTGACCCATTTATATATAGTAATCTTTCACTTTAGGCAATCCCACCTAATATTAATGAGAAATAATCATATAGGGTTACACACTAAGTGTTTTTGTTGATCTAGATTAAATTTTATTTGAATTGAATTGAAGAAATAAATATTATTCTCAAAACTGGGGAATAATTTTATTTATGTTTTATCAATCGAAAATATTTATTGAATATTTAATAAATATTTATTCACTGGTTTGTGGATAAAAAAATTTATTTATGAATAAATTTTTTATTCGGGGATTCATTAAATGTGGCGAAGGATTAATGGACTAAGATTTCATTCGGTGATAAATATTAATTTATAATCTAGTAAAATAATATTTATCAGTGTCCCAGTTAGCACATTCCATAAAATTATAATAATAATAATAATATTATTATTATTATTATTATTATTATTATATATAATGGGGTGTAAAATGGTTTATTATATTATTTAAGGGTAGGCATAAAATTAAATAAAATTTGAACTAAATCTCTAGCTCTATAAATAAATGGTTTTGTCTATTATATAGGGTTAATTGAAATTTTGATAATAGATAATCATCGTGCCCAAAAGACTTATCTCTATCGAATTCTTCCTATTATTATCTTATCAAGAATGATAAGAACTCCTTCAAGCCTGAGGGATATTTTAGTGATCAATATGAACAATGTAAGATGATTGATTTGTCTATCTAGCACCTATTAATCAGTTGGGGGTGTTTGGAGCTCAAAGGAGCACATATGGATCACCACTAGAGGGTTCTATACTTAGATCATTAAAGTACAATGAAGATAATCTGAATAGGGTTTTTTGGATGATCAACGTCTTCATTGAAAAAAAATTATGAGGTAACCATCTCTTCCAATCATAAATAAATTAATTACAAATTTAATTGGAAAAAAATTATCTCTAGGTTCTAGGTTTTCCTATGTCAATATTCGGTAGAAAAAAATCATTGTTCATGGTATTCGCATCATGTACAATATTAAAAATGATCCATCAAATCGAAAAAACCAGCATGGTTATTCACCCACCAAAGTGATTCTTCTATGCTTGTAACCTTCAATTGGCATCATAGGGGTCTTTTTTAAAATTTATAATTATTTATTTTATATTTTATCTATATGTGAAACAGTGGTTAGGTATTTCATTTCAAGAATATTCATTCTATAATCTAATTTTAATTAACATTATTTAGATATATTAATCATCATAGTATAGTTTTTCATTATCTTAAAGATCTAAGAATAGATGAATAATGATCAGATATGCCATCATGAAGTGCCAAGAATTTTGGTTAGTAAGACTCGGTTACAAGGTGTATAGCTAGAGAACACGCCGTGTACCCATGTGCAATGCATCTGACTATATCACCAGATACACAATGCACCAAGAATCAATTACTAATGGTGCATTTATTTCACACCACATGTATACTAGGCTAATTTAGAACACAAATTATTAGATTATAGGGTGTGTAGCTGGCATACGCATTGCATAGTCTACACAATTCAGTAGAAAAAAAAATCACAAATTGTGTTGTCAAATACACGGTTAAAACCATGTGTGGATGAAATCCTAGAGAAATAATGACATACATGATATGTAGCTGGTGTACATGGCATGTAGTTCACTATTTCCCATGTCTTAATTACACATTGATCCATTCAGTGAGTCAAGCGAACACATGACTAGAAAAACACACCACATGTATCTAAAGTACATATCATATAGTCATGTGTCTGAAGAACATGAAAAGTCTTCTAGTGGGTTTTTTGGACACATGTAAAGTGTGATACATGACATGTAGTTTTCTTGTACATTCCTTATAGTCTAGCATAGGTACACACTGAATCCATGAGTGTGTATCTTGGGTACATGGAAATCGAGTTGCACGATGTGTAGCTCATGAGTACACACTATGTAGTCTCCCAATAAAGATAGAATTAAATTACATAAAATTTATAATTATAGTATTGAAAAATTATTATATTGATTGACACATGTTTTTTTTATAATTTAATAAAGGTTTTACAGAATGGTTAAATGCTCTACTAATTTATCTTAATTATTTGTGCTTATTGGTTATACCATTTATTTATCATGAATGAATTTATGATGGGTATTTGAAGCACAAATTATTGTCTCTTATCAACCATCCAAAGGTCTGGTGCTCTTCTAATGTATATATTGGAACATAGGTTGAATCCTCAGTGATGAAACTATATTTTAGAGTCAAATATTTTTTTTTTATCTTTTGACAGGGGGTTTTGTTTGAAAATATAAGGTCAAATGATTGATTGATGAATTTAATTTAACAATTTAGTAAATATTATGGTGATTTCATTATTATGGATTTAATATTATGATATTATTGATCTTTTTGATATATTTCATTAAATTAACACCCACTTCACAAGATGATTTTGATCAGAATTCCCAATTATTTTAGATTTAATCCAAGCATTAACTATGGTTCTAAATCAATCAATAATTGATTATGATAGTGTATTTATGGTTCCAATAATATATGGAATCCAAATTGTAAACCAAACATTTCATCAATCTATGACATTTTAATTTTAACAAACACAATGTTAGCCAAAAAAATATTTAATGACCAAAACCTCTCAATCACTTGACATCCCCAAATTATAACTCACCCCAATGGAATAATTACTCAAACATATATTGATATGATTATTAATATTTTTTATGATACTTATTATGATTATATAAAAATATAATAAAAATAATGGGACAAAAAAATAGTGGTGCACCAAACACACACACAAAATGTGAAGAGAGGTAAATATGTGCTTTTGATCGAATAAGAAAGTTAAAAAAGGGAATGGTTTTAAACTTGATTTAAAAATATTTTAAGAAAATTAAAATTAAATAATGGAATTTTTATTATAATTATAGATAATTATGAAGAAACATGCATTAATATTCAACTTAAATGAAAACGAACTTACACGATTATAATTGAAAACAAGAGAAAACGAACATGAAATGGAAAATGGAGGAGAAGTTTCTCTTATTGAAACAAGAGTATAAAAATTCATACTAGGGAATTTAAAATTATTTGTTTATGAAAATTATCCTCCTTAAGTTCTTAAATTCCACCCCCTTGAAAGGAGAAGAGGGGATGAATTTATAGTCAAAGGTGGTGGACTGTTAGCATTAAAAAATGACCCCTCATGTTTGCTCCACCATTTGAACGTTTATACATCATAATATGTAGAAACATTATTATTAAAAATTTTATATATTTATTTGTAGAGTTAACCCTCAAAATTTTGTGACCATTGGACTTTTTATCCAAAGTTATGGTTTTTTTTCACAAACCATGTATCGCTGTCCATTTTTATCCATACTTTTTAAAAGGGAAAATGTGGATGGGTCTTAGAATAGGAAGATTCCACCAAATAAAAATAATTTCTTATAAAAAGTTGGGAATCTATATAATTTTATCTCAATTAGACTATTTTATTGGGATAAAAAATAATAATTTTGGTCTATAATCAAATCCTATATGGAATGGTGTGTTAGAATGTCATGCATCAATTGGGCCACTTATCGATTGAGTTGGGCATTAAATTTTTATCTAATATTTAATTAAATGTACTTGGTATTCTATTAGAGTATCCATGAATTTGGAATTTTGGATTGAGCCCATAAAATATAACATCACAACTGGTCCAGTTTCTTTGATATATTCTTTAGGCCTTCTTATGTGGTCCATATGGACCTTGAAATTTAAGAATTGGACAAATAGTCACTTTAATTATATGTGTTAATTTGAATAATTAATACTAAAAAAGAATAATCACACAGTTTTGATCATTAGGGAGCGAGTTATGATTAAAATAGTAAACTATCTTGAATCTGGATTATTTCAAAAAATGCTCACAAATTATATTTAATATTAAAACATTGGTATTTCACACTAATTATGAACTTTTAATTGAAAATAAATAAAGGTATAATATAAAAAGTTATTAATAAATTAATAATATCAACTCCTTCACACTTATGCTTGTGAATATCCTCATGTACATCAAATATAAAAACACAACTAAATCATTTTCATTCACCAAAAAATATAAAATTTTTGTTTTCACTAATCAGGGGGTATAGACTAGTTCACTCAACCATAATAAATTCAGCTAAAAATAATTATAGTAATAATATGTCAAAAATAGTTCATTTTTCATATTCAAAATTTTAATTGGAAATTGTGGGCACTCGAAACTCACTCCTCTCAAGATAATAAAAAATTATTTATAGAGGTTCACACATTCACCTACCAAAAGTAAAAATATTAGAGTTTGAAAGAGATCTCGTTCACTCATTATAATTTCCAAGATCATATTAATAAATAAACTTATCATAGATCACTTCTTAACTGATTCCTTCATGGATTTTGTTGATAATTGTTTTCTTAAATCATTGGAAACAACATTTCCTTTCCTAGGGGTATAAGAAATATCAAAATCAAAAGTCTAAAGATACTCTACCTAGTGTATCTATCACAAATTCATATCCCTTTGAGTAAAAATATTTTTCAAGCTCTTATTATTAGAATATATCATAAACAAATCCCCCAAAGAGATAGTTATTCTATGTTTTGAGTGCATGTATAACCGATGTCAACTCAAGATCATGGGTAGGGTAGTTATTCTCGTGAGGGAATAACTGGCATGATCCATAGGCCACCACCTACTTCCCTTTCATCATGACACATCCCAAACTCATACCATAAGAATCACAGAAAACATCATAACCCGATACCATCTCAAGAAGAATTAAAACTAGTGTTTAATTCAAACACACCTTGATCTCCTAAAAATATCTCTGACACTTCTCGTTCCATTCAGACTTTACACCCTTATAGATTATATCTTAGATTGATGATGCAAGCTTGGAGAATTCACAAAAAAAATGTATAAAGTATCCATCCAAACACAATAATATCTAGATCTCAAACATGTTTTTGGGATGCTCCCAATATAGAACTACCTATACCTTTTTAGGATCTAATGTGACGCCCCTCTTAGATATCACATCCCTCATAAACTTCACTTCTGAGATCCAAAACTCACATTTACAAAGTTTACCATGTAGAAAATATTCTTTCAAGGTTTTAAGAATGATATCAAAATGGTTCATATGGTTATCTTCTAACGTAGAGTACACTAAAATATCATAAAATAATACAACAATAAAAGATTCCAAGAACCGATGAAAGATCTGGTTCATCAAATCCACAAACACCACAAGATCATTAGTGAGACCGAATGGTATAACAAAAAACTAAAAATACTCATATTGAATCCTAAACACTATTTTAGGTATATCATCTTCTCAAACTCTCAACTATTAGTACCCTGGTCATGGGTTAATCTATGAAAACAAAAGGGAAAATGACTTAAAACTAGATATAATTTTTGAAAATTATTTATAAAAATGTTTTGTTTTAAAATCTATAATTGTTACATTCATTATATTAGAACTTTTATAGAAACTATGGTGGTATCCTATTGAGATTTATCTCACACCCTACTCGGGAATTTGGTAATTTTTAGATGTTTTATTATAGGATTTATGTAAAGTGAAGAGCACCTTGTAGCATATTGACTTCTCTTATTGTTTTTTCTTTCGGTTCGGGTTGGTCTGGAGGTGATTGTTAGTCACATTGGGTTTTGAAATAATTTTTGTTTTAGCCAATTTTGTCTTAGATTGTATGCCTTTATGGTTTATCATTTTTTTATTCTTTGTAATATAGTTTTATATCTTATTTTTCTTATATTCAAGACTGATTGTTTTCCTGTTTTACCTATATTACGTGACAGGCCGGTTTGGGTGGCTTGTCTAGTTGACCCGAGTTGGTTTGTTATAATTTATTGTCAGAGGTATACTCATCTGGAAGTGTTTTAACACAACATAAGTTTGGTTTTGTGTCTTGGGTAGACATGAGTTAGGACATCAGAATTTGGATAGTAAGTGAAAAAAATGGGTCTGGCTAGCTCACTTTTATGATTGAACCCGAGTTACTGTGGGTGGTTGAGGTTTTTTATTAGGTTTTAGACTTTTAGTTTTAGTTTATTTAAATTAATTATGTGGGAAGTTTATTTTAATGTACTTATCCTTTTTAATTAAGTTCTTTTGTGGTTTCTTTAAATTTTTAATGTTTTACAATTTTAATATCAATACATGATGTTGGTCTTATGATTTTTGGAATTTGTTCATGACTAATTGGTTTTTTTATTTTTGAAGAAAATTCCTCTGATAATAGATCTTCTAAATTTGAGATAGGAAAATGAGAGATAGTTTTCGTAGGATAACCCTCCAGTGGACCCTACTTTGGTAAAATCCATTATCTGCACAATTCAAACTCTAGTTCAAGTGGGTGTTGGGAACCCAGGATGCGTGATGGATCAGGGATCTGGATTTACTAAGCATCATCCATCCATATTTCATGGTGAAAAGGGACCCTAGGAATTCAAGGAGTGGATTGAGTGAATAGTGAGGATCTTTAACTTATTGAAGACTCCTGAAGACTCTAAGGTTGATTTTCCCATGTATATGCTTGAGGGACCAAGAAGGAGATTGTGGGACTCTATTGTGTAAGATAAGCTTCATGAGGATTTTAGCTAGGATTCCTTAGAGAAAATATTTAATCAGAAAATTTACCATGATAAATTGCATGTAGTGAAGACCTGGAATTTTCTAACCTTAGATCGAGGGGATCGTGCCATTTTGGAGTACTCTACCCATTTTTTTGAGTTGGTGCATCTGGCATCAGAGCTTGCCACTAATGAGTACCTGAAGGCTCAGAGGTTTGATTTAGTACTGAGGCATGATGTTTTGTCAATGTTGATACTCATATTCCTTTATAACTTTTTGGAGGTAGTTGACAAGGTAGCTTTGGATGAGGAATACATAGTTGGGAAGATAGGGTTGGGTGGAGCTTCAGTTGGTTTAGTGGTTATCCAGGGTGTATATTTTGTCCAAAAAAGGAAGCATAAGCATGGTCAATTTTATTTAGGACTAGTCTTAGGGGATTCGATAGGGCAGTAGCAAGTTTTATACTACCAGTGTGTAAGGAAAGTTCAAACCAAGCCTAATTGTGTGGAATCTCCCAATACTTGTCATCATTTTGGATGATCTGGCTATCTACATCGTTTTTGTGAAAAGATATCTTAGGGAAGTGGGGAAGGATCCACTCTCACCAAGGTTTCATAGGTTCATTCAGATGATTCCAAGGGTGGTGGGTCTAATCCTCAGGCTAAGGGAGATGTTTATGTGGATAATACCATATGTATTTATGCATTAGAGTATGTGCTAGAAGAATCTAAAGTGGGGCCAGCTACTATTAGAGGTACGGTGTTTATCTCATATTCTATGGTGTTAGAGTTGTTTGATATTGGTGCTACTCATTCTTTAATATCATTAATGCTAGTTGATGTATAGGGTTTTCATTCAGAACTTATGTCATTCTTATTAGATCTTTCCATGCCTTTGGAAATGAGGTCTGAACAAGGTTTTAAATGTCCCGCATGTCAAGTGATGATATCTAACTTTGAAGTCGAGTAGGACTTTTTAATGCTTGATCTTGACATCTTTGACTTGATTATTGGAATTGATTGGATGATTAGAGTTAAGGCCCAGACAATCTGTTATCATTTCCAGGTTCAGTTCTTATCTACCAATGGGGTTACTCATGTTTTCTAGGGTGAGTGGGACTCTAGATTGGGAAGGGAAGGGTTTGTTGTTCCTCATGCTAAGGTAATCTCATGCTAGTTTTCAGTGATGTTTCTTGATATAGTTTACCCTTGTTTGGGTGGTAAACTTTCTACAGTGGTGTGTGCATACCCCTAGGTATTTATGGATTATTTTTATGGTTTACCACTCCATAGAGAGGTTGAGTTAACTATATACCTACTCCCTGGTATGATTCCCATTTCTATTCCATCTTATCATATGGAACCTACTATGTTGGTGGAACTTAACATCTCACTTAAGGACCTATATGATAAAGGATTTATTCATCCTAATGTGTCATCATGGAATTTTCCTTTCCTCTTTGATAAGAAGGTAGATAGGAGCCTCAGAATTTGTATTGATTTTCGAATGTTGAATCAGGTGACCGTTAAGAACAAATATCATTTTTCAAGAATTGATGATCTCTTTGATTATCTTAGAGAGGATCATTGGTATTCAACAATTGACCTGTGATTAGGGTACCACTAGTTGAGAGTTTGAGAAGAGGATATACCTAAGACAATGTACTATAAAAAATGTCAGTTAGCAACATTTTTTTTTCATTAGCGATGTTTTAAAACGTTGGTAAATGAGGAGTCTCTAATTTAGAAATGTTTATAAACATCTCGAATTTAGAAATGTTTGTAAATGACACTAATTAGAGACATTTATAAATGTTGCTAAATAAGCAACACCTCATTTACTGATGTTTTTTAGAAACATTGATAAATAAACATTGCTAAATTAGCAATGTTTATAATCATTGTTTGTTAGAAACGCCTCATTTATTGATGTTTTTTAGAAATATTGGTAAATAAACATCGCTAATTTGACAACCTTTATCAATGTTTTCCAGAAACATCAAAAAGTAATACATTGAAATTTATAACTTTTTATTGAAATTTAAATAAAATACAATAAAAAAATTAGTATCCTCCCACCCCTCTAGTACCTACCCCCTCCACTACACCCACCCTATGTAACCATCCACCCGTCCCATCCAGTTCCCACACCCTCCACTACGTCTGCCCTATGTATCCATCCATCTCACCCATCCCATCCAGGACCCACCCCCACCTCAGTCCGTGCATCAACATGTCCCATCCAGTGGCTCACCCCCTTGCCTCTAGTACGAGATCCAACTAAGCTACATGTCAGTCCTGTACGCTACCTCCCCCATTCACATGGCACATACTGGCATTCCCAACAGCCGCCAGTTAGAAAAATCATCCTTTGTATGGATTAGAACCCACAACCCTTCAAGGTATGCACAACGCCTCTGACCAAGTCACCTATCTATTTTTTGAATATAAAATTATATTATATATATATATATATATATAATTAATATATATATATGTATGTATGTATGTATGTATTTTATATTTAATGTTTATATATATAAGTTTATATTATATATATATAAATGTTTATATTTTATATATATATATATATATGTTTATATATTAAATTATTTAAAAAATTAATATGTTATATATATATATATATATACATATATATATATGTGTTTATATATTATGTTTTATGTTTATATATATATATATATATAAGTTTATATTAAATTATATATATACATATATATATATATATGTTTATATATTACATATATGTTTATATTATATTATATATATATATATGGGATTATATTGTATATATATGTGTGTTATTGTATTATATATATGTGTATATATATATATATATTTTATATTATATTTATGTGTGTGTTTATATTTTATATATATTATATGGTTATACTTTACATATATCATATGTATATATTTAAAACTATATATATTTATATTTTATGTTTTATGTTTATATATGTATATATATGTATGTATGTATGTATGTATGTATGTATGTATGTATGTATGTATGTATGTATGTATGTATGTATGTATGTATGTATGTATGTATGTATGTATGTATGTATGTATGTATGTATGTATGTATGTATGTATGTATATGTGTGTGTGTGTGTGTGTATGTATATGTTTGTATTAAATTATATATATATGTTTATATTTTATATTATATATATATATATGTGATTATATTATATATGTGTGTGTGTTTATATATATGTGTGTGTGTGTGTGTGTGTTTATATTATATATTTGATATATATATATATATATGTTTATATTTTATATATATTATATGTTTATATTTTATATATATCATATGCTTATATTGATGTATATATGTTTATATTTTAAATTATTTAAAAAAAATAATATATTTTTTATATATTTTTATACATATATTAATATATATATGTGTGTGTGTGTGTGTGTTTATATTTTATATTTTATGTGTATATATATATAATTTTATATTATATTTTATATATATGTGTTTATATTTTTTATTATATATATATATATATGTTTATATTTTATATATATCATATGTTTATATTTTATATATATTATATCTTTATATATTATATAACATATGTTTATATTAATAAAAATATATATGTTTATATTTATATATATATATATATGTTTATATTAATATATATATATATATTTATATTTATATATATATTTATATTATATATGTGTGTGTGTGTTTATATATATATATATATATATATATTTTATTTATTTATATGGGTTGGTGTGTGTGTGTATAAATATATATGTGTATGTGTATATATATATATATATAATTATAAATATATATATATATATATAATTAGTGACGTTTTAAAACACTGGTAAAAATGTCACTAAAATAGCCATGATTTATTAAAAATGTGACTAAATTTAAAATATATGTGTGTTTTTATATATAAATGTGTGTGTGTGTGTGTATTTGTATATTTATATATGTGTGTGTGTTTGTCTGTTTTTATATATTTGTATGTGTTTATATATATTAATATATATATATACATATATTTACATCGATGTGGGAAGATGATCTATATATATTTAGCGACGTTTCCTAAAATGTGTCGCTAAATTAGCGATGTTTCCTTAAAACATCTCTAAATTAGCGATGGTTCCTTAAAAAAGTCACTAAATTAGTGATATTTCCTAAAAACATCATTAAATGAGCAACATTTCCTTAAAAATATCACTAAATTAGCGACGTTTCCTTAAAAACATCGCTAAATTAGTAGCGTTTCATGCAAAAATGTTGTTAATTTAGTGACGTTTGTAGGAAACATCTCTAATTTAGTGATGTTTCTAAAAAATATTACTAAAAACATCACTAAATTACAAATTTTTTTAAGTTACATTTAGGCTTTGATATGGGTATTTAGATTTTATAGTTATTCCATTCGGTCTCACCAATTCTCCTGTGGTGTTTATAGATTTGATGAACTGGGTCTTTCATCAGTTCTTGGACTCTTTTGTTGTTGTGTTCATGGATGATATTTTGGTGTACTTCAAGTCAAATAAGGAGCATATAAACCATTTGGATATCATTATTCAAACCTTAAAATAACATCATCTGTATGGTAAGCTTTCCAAATGTTAGTTTTGGATCTAGGAAGTGAAGATTATGGGTCATGTGATATCGGAGAGGGGTGTCTCAGTAGATCTTAAAAACGTATACGAGGTTTTGTCCTGGTAGTATCCCATAAATGTGTTTGAGATCCAAAGTTTATTGGGTTTGGCTGGTTACTATAGATGGTTTGTTTGAGTCTTCTTTAATCTTTCATCTTCAATGACATCTCTAACCTATAAGGGTGTAAAGTTTGAATGGAATGAAAAGTATCAGAGATATTTTGAGGATCTGAAGGTGAGGTTGACTTCAGCACTAGTTTTATTCTTTTGGAGTCTGGATTGGGTTATGATGTTTTTTTCGATGCTTCTGGTATGGATTTAGGATGTTCCTTGATGTAGGGGAAGCAGGTGGTGGCCTATGGCTCACACCAGTTATGCCCTCATGAGAAGAAATACCCTACCCATGATCTTGAGTTAGTTACGGTTATGCATGAACTCAAAACATGGTGTCACTATCTCTTTGGGGAGTGGTTTATGGTATATTCTGATCATAAAAATGTGAAATATATTTTTAATAAGAGGTATTTGAATTTGCGATAGAGACATTGGGTAGAGTATCCTCAGAATTTTGATTTTGATATTGCTTATACCCCTAGAAAAGGGAATGTGGTTGCTGATGAAAGTTGACTCACCTTTTGATGAGTGATCTTGACTCAAGTAAGTGATAAACATTGAGTCTCAATGCTTTATTGAAATCCTTTATGGTGGGGAGACCTCGAGTGAGTGGTTTAGATCTCCCAATAGATATTTATGCTTTTGTAGTAGGTTGGTTGTTCTGTTTTCCCTAAGATAAGAGTTGTTGGATAGTGGACACTATTCTTGTTGGTTCATGCACATGGGTACTACCAAGATGTATCATGATCTGAGACTTCGGTATTGGTTGAAGGGGATGAGATGGTCGATAATAGTTTTTGTATTGTGGTGCCTTACTTTTTAGATAATTAAGGTGGAACACTAGAGACCAGTAGGGTTGTTGTAATCCGTACCCATTCCAGTATAGAAGTGGGAAAATATTTCCATGGACTTTTTCATCGATTTTCCATGTATTCCAAGAGGAAAGAATGTTGTTTGAGTGATTATTGATCGAATCACAAAATCTATGTGTTTCCTACCTATCCGGGAGGTGAAGAAATTGGAACAACTTGAGGACTTATATATCTGAGATATTTTGAAGATTCTTGGGGTTCCTTTTGCAGTTGTTTCTGATAGGGACTCAAGGTTCACATCTAGGTTCTAGAAAGATTTAAATAAGGGTATGGGTTCCCATATTAAGTGATTATTATCAGGTGGTACGGGGTTGTACAACCATTTCATAGGACTTTTAGATACATGTTAGATACATGTGGTATTGTTTAAATCATAAAGCGGTGGGTGATCATATGAAAGATGAGGACATATGGTTTAAAAGAAATTATATGGGCCTAGTTTCCTAGAACTTATGACTTAGATGAGGAATGCCTCTCTATGGTGGAGCTGATATCAAGAATAAATTATGTTTCATGAAGAAGTTGATTGATGTTTGGACCTAGACACACATTGTAGAGAGACGTGATGTTAGGAGTTAGATAAGGAAAGTGCAGCCTGTTTGGATGTGATCATGGCTCGGAGTATAAATATATTCCTATTGATGGAATCTTAGAGTACTCCTAGTTTAGTGGAAATCATTACCAATATCTTTACATCATCTTGAGCATGTTGATAGAGCGTCTACTATAAGCCAAGCTATATCTAAATTTCTTTCATATTTTGGAAAGAAACCTATTGAGGTTATGATCAAGGAGTGGTATAAGGTAATCCATATGGTAGGGATTTCACCATTGGAATTTTGAGGGTGGTGAACCTCGTGATGAGTTTAAAATCATTGTTTTCATGGAAACTGTTCTCTGGAAATGGGAATGGGTGATGTTATGATGTTTACATTGATTCTTGAGATGAGTGAGTTTCTTACCCTGTCAGTGGTTATGTACAAAAATGTATGGGGATTTATCTACAATTATTAGGATATTGTTTCGATGGTGTGATGATGGGGATGCTCCTAAGGTGGGGAGAGACATGTTTTTCACCAACTTTTAACTCTCACATGATAAGGTTTGTGGGACTGTGATACTAGTTTTTGGATGGTCGTTTGGATTTTTCATGTCATTGGGTAAATGGACCTATGTATTACCAGATTCATTAGTCAATTATAGGTACATGATCATGTTTCATCATGAAAATAGAATTAAAATTGGATGTTTTTTCTAAGTAATGTCACCTGGAGTTGGTTAAGGACTCTAGTTTTTGTATATAGTAACAATCCCAGTGTGTCATGGGATAAAGGCATCAGGATCTGGGTTTGGATGGAGTGTCAGCTATGGGAGCCAACTGTTTTTGAGAATATTCATATAAAGATGGTTTAGATTGAATACTTTCATATATTTGGATGTGATTAGTGAGGAACTTCTAGAGGCATATTGTTGGGATGAGACGGGTTCAGTGTGAGGGTCGACTAGAGAGTTTCATGGAAAAGTCAATGCTACGAGGTTATGCTTGGTGATTAGAGTTCAACCATTAGATATAATCAAGGATCAAGTGAATCATCCTTATGTGTGATTAGATTCTTCAAGTTGATAAATATTTTAGAAGCATCGTCAGTAAACTAGGGATGTGTCACTTTAGGCAATTCCAATGATGGAAGTATCATGGCTCTAAATTGGATGTGAAAGTAAGAACCTATATATGAGAGAACCATAGGTTGATTTTTGGAAGAGATGGCGATATGATAATGTCTCAGGTTTGATGGTTTTGGATAAGAACCATTCTAGCATTCGTATTTGGTTATGATTATTAGATTGTTATTGGAAGTTAAGTGTCATATGCTTAAGGTGGTGTTGGAGGCACGTTGGGCATTTAGAAATGCAACACAACCATTTGAATATAGTTTATGACCCCAGTAGTTCAGGATGTTCATTTTTTTCCCATAAAATCTTATTAGGTATGTGATGTTTTAAAGTGGGTAGCATGTAAGGTCTCGTGTTTTTCTGAGTTTTAATTTCAAAGGATTTTGAATTTTCAATTATTAGATGGGTCAAATCTTTTTTGGAGATTTAGAATGGGAATATAAAGGTTGGAATGATTCTAAATAATATTTTTAGATGTGTAATTATGATTTTTTTTTATATATTATAGTTTTTAGGAGCATCTCAGGGGTTTGGGGGCCAAAAATATAATTTTTAGAAAGGTGAAGCTCATGGTGCACGGCTAGCGCATGGTTAGTACTAACCGTATAGCTTAACCGTGCAGGCCATTTTGTATAGGCACATGATTTGAGAAACTGTGTGGAGGGTCAGATAAAAATATGAGGGGTCTATAATTTGTTGTAGATATGATTCACAGTTGGCATAAAGTTTGACTAAATGTGTGTTGCAATCATGTGAGGTAGGGGTTTATAGGGACAGTTTCACCATACAATGGGTGCACAGATTTCCAGATCATACGGCATAACCATGAGGCTCAATAAAGAAGGTAAAATTGCAATTTTCCCCTTTGATACTTAAAGGTTTATACCCTATTTTCCTCCTTATTTTGATTGAGGATCTCCCTGTGCACATCATTCCTCTATCTATATTCCTCCATGGGAGTTCTCCCTCATTCTTGGTCGAAATAGGACACCATCAGATGGGTTGGGAGCCTTGAGGTAATCCTTCAACTTCATTAGCCTCATTTTTTTATTTTACTTATTTATCTAACCAAGGTTCCTTAAATTAGGGATTTTTTTCATGATTCCACTACATCATGGTGGAATTGGATATCGATGATAGGTATTTTTTTCTTCCTATGAAGGGATGACTCAAGAGGTTGTCTGCACTTTTTCGTGTGTTATTTCATCGAGGTATGTCACCACAATGAATTTATAAATATTTAAGTTTTTAATTAAATTTTATTAATGGTTTATTTGATTTTATCCTTAGGTATTATGCCTGGATTGATGTTAGGATTTTGTTATGGGAAGTTAGCAAGCTCTAGGTCATAGTTCTAGTGCGACATGATCGGTTGATGAGGTTTCAAGCATTATTCCCTTATAGTTTTTTTTTGTTTAATTTTTTTATAACCTTTTAAGTTTAATTAATTAATTTCAAGTGATTTTTTTATGATAAAGGATCTTCATATGATTTGGATGATCTTGGATAGGCCTTGGTAGCTACTATCATCCCTATAAAAATAAATGGAATGCTACCTAAAGGTAGGTGGTCCATCATACCTACCCTATAGTTTTTATGCAATTTTATGAAGTATGTGTATTCTTGGGATATCCCCTAACCATAATTCCCCTATTATATTTTCTATTATGAGTTATTAAATTAATTTTTTTTATTTTTTAATTAAATATATGAACTCTAGGGGTCACTAACAACCTATGTGTGCTAGCTTCATACTTAGACTAATCACCAAAGTTGAGGGTTCCCTGTGGGATGCCTCTACGTATGATCTAACCTAGAGGATCCCATGTAGGATTCCTAATTTTACTTACTCCTAGTGAGGACCCCAAGAGGTCCTCTTTTACTTACATGCTTTGTTAGAGTACCCCTACTAGGATGCCTCTCTAGTATTATAATATGAGGGTACTAGTGGAAACCTCGATGTTGGACCGACCCTGAGCTAGTGTGTTGGGGGTTTGGGTAGATATGGCAGTGTGTGTCACCTTAGAACCTATACCAAACTTGAAATTCATAGATACTATGATAGTATTGGTGGGTTTAGGAATTCAACCACACTCACACTTTTATTTATGCTTCACTTAGTTACTATTGATATATCTATGATTACCATAGTTGATTCCTAGTTTGTGGTCGATGGTCTTGACGTGATGTGGTATACTTCAAAGATTCCCATACATACTTCTTGGGATCTGGCTATTAATCCTTTTTATTTGATTGATATATTATTGGGATACTCAAATTTAATTCTTGAGATCCATTTGTTCAGACTACATGATTGATATTATAGGGATGCCCATAGGTACTTCTTGGGATCTATATTATGAGCCTTATTGACCGTGGTGTTGGACATGGCACTCCTCATCAATGATTTGAGATGTATTAAAGATGATTCTACTCTCTTCAAGTGATGCCTAGGAATCTCCCTAGGGTTGGGTAGACACACCATTACTACACTTTACAGAATTTTCTGAGAGTGGGTTTATAATCGATTTATTTAATGGATACCAATCACGTAATTTCATTTGAAGATCATTCCCTACAGGTCGCCTAAGGGTCATCCCCTTAAGGATTACTTGATTCATAATGTCATGAATGCCTACAAACTAGGACCTAGGGCTCAGACATTGGACTATATTTACATGGCTTAATTAGTATCACATCTAGCTTAATGAATATTTATATAATGTCCAAATACATCTTGGAATCCTTCATTATAGTGATTAGAGGTGAGTAGAGTTGAACCTAGGGTTAGTACATGTATCCCCCTATGGAGTTGTATCTTGTTCAAAGACATTTTTGGAACTAGATGAAGCTGGTATTGTCAATTAGGATTACAGACCCAAGTATTGAATTAATTATACATAGATTAAGTGTTACAACATCAAGATCAATTCCTTATTCATAAGATTTCTAGACGATTAGGATTATGGACCCAAGGATCAGTTGCGGTTTGATTCATGTCACTTGTTACATGAATCATATATATATATATATATATCTGTGTGTGTGTGTGTGTGTGTGTGTTTGTGTGTGTGTGTGTGATGGCACCTTGTTCTAGTTGTGTCTCAGCTAGGTTGAGCACCTTCCTTGAGCATGCCTTGTATGACTTTATCTTTCATCTTATTTCCAGCAGTTATTATTATTATCATTGTTATTATCCTAATGAGAAACTCACATTTACATACACTTCATATTAATGGATATGTAGGGGAACACTTTGGTGGTTCCCTACAAATTTTTGTACTCACACCCTGTTCAGACCACCATTGCACTAGGGTACCCAAGCAGACGTTCACTTGCTTACAAGTGCAGGATGGGCTGAGGCCATACACAAATTGAGAGGGATGGATCAGATATGAACATAGAGTTTAGGTATGTGGTTCATATCATAGATGACATTATAGTCTTGTACTTTTATTTTATTTATTTCTTTTATTCTATATATGTGATCGGACTAGTGAGCGATCAGTGTTGTGTGCATGAAATGGTCGTTTCGGCATTTACTGCATTTCATTTATTATTACAGCATGATCCTATTCAATTTATTTATTGCTTATTCACTCTACTTATTTAATATTATGGATGATTTTTTGTCACTTCAACTATTTTATTACTCAAATATGAGGGTATATTCTCCCTACTATCACACTCTAGGCCCTCACTACTAGTCGGAAACCTATAGCATATGAGGAGGCATGTTTGAGGCCTTATGGTAAACTAGATCGGGGCATCAGATTAGTGGAATACTATTCATTATGTTAAATTGTAAATTTTTATATTATTTCTATGATTTGGTGATATCATAAAAGATACCATATTTCATAAAAAATGTATTTTCATTTTTCACCAAAATTTTAACTTCTTTAGAAAAATATCAAAAAATCATACTATGATCAATTTAACTTGATTAATCTAAAAAAATAACATTTCATAAAATTCAATTCCTATAAGTGATAGAAATTACTTTTAATATAAATTTATGAAATGAAAAAGAAAATTATTAAGCCTAAAAATTAACTTATACCAAAATAAATTATATTGTTGATTCCCATGAATTTAATTAGATTATATATAAATAAAGGATACCTATGATAATTTAAGATCATATTGAAAATATAATGGTATTTTTAAATGAAAATAAATTACATTCTTATAAAAAAGTACAAAAACTATATTTTCACTATTTACAAGAAAATTAATATTTTTAGAAAAATCCAAAAATTTCACCCTAAGATAATTTGGATATGTTGATTTCAAAAATGAAATTAATTTTATCAAATACCTTTTATAAAATTTCCAAAAATAATTATAATATTTTCTCACAAAAAGTAACAAAAAATTTTTTTTGAAGAAAACACAATTTTCATGAATAAATTTACTTTACTAAAAATTGAATGATTATTTCCTAAGAATTTATCAATACATTTTTATTTAGTAAGGACTTTATATTTTTTTATAATGGGGTTAATAATATTCATATACACCAATTTAATGGCTAGGTTAAAACTATATCATTCAAATAATAATATTTCATAGTTCGTTTAAGCTCGGTGTTGCATGTTATATATAGTATAGTGATCTTTTAAAATATTGGGGCATTACAATGATGATATTATTAAATATAGTTATATTTTTGAATAACATTATATGATAGGGAACATATTAAATAGACTATTGGTTGCGAGTAATCGTAAGTAGATGAGGCTTCTTCTCATGAAGTTCACACTTAGTAATCTCCAAGATGGGAGATTATGAGAAGAGACCCGCCAATAGGAATTTTTTATTTTTTTGTGTCATGTAATATTCCTATATGTGAGCATGTATAATGGTCCTTAGACTTTAAGATTATTATTAATGCATATTATGACTAATACACTTAGATGTATTTCATAAACTATGATGATACAATTCATGGAGAAGTTGGATACGTTGGGTGCATCATGAGTGATATGTTATTAATGAATAGGTCAAGGAATAATTTGTTTCTTCCATCTTTATATAATTTTATATCTCAACCCTTTTATTGGAATATAAATTTATCACTAAATTTCATGGCTATAGTGTAATGATGTGTTTATTTTAGATAGTCAAAGAAATTCATATCAAGAATATAGGTTGATGACACATATGTGAAACCTACTTGATGAGATAGTGATAAAAAAGGATTATATTATATGGAGAGTATTAATATATTATTTTCTACATTGAGACATTAATTTATTTCTCTTGGATTCCTTAACCTGTTTCTAGAGATTAATCTTGGACTTTAGGTAAGACAACATAATTCCAATGAGAAAGAATCTAGAGTCTCACACACTAATTTTTTATCTCAATTAAATTCTATTTGAATTTAATTAATGGAATAAATATTAGTCACAAGATCGATGAATGATTTTATTCATGTTTTATCGATCGTAAATATTTATTGAATATTTAACAAATATTAACTCATTGGTTTGTGGATAAAAAAATTTATTTATGAATAAAATGTTTATTTGGGTATTTATTAAATTCTAAGAAGGATGAATGGACCAATATTGTGTTTAGTAATAAATATTAATTTACAAGATAGTAAAATAATATTTATCAGTGTGTCGATTAGAGCACACCATAAAACAATAATAATAATATTATTATATGGAATGGGGTATGAAATATTTTATTATATTATTTAATGGTTGGAATACAATTAAATAATATTTTAACCTAAATCCTAGATCAATAAATAGATTTTCATGTCTATTGTATAGGGTTAATCAAAAAATTGATAATAGAGAATCATTACACACAACAGACTTCTCTCTCTATAAATATTCCTTATCTCATATTCTCAAGAATGAGAATAACTCCTTCAAGCCTGAGGGATCTTGTAAAAATCAAGACAAACAAAAAAATATGTTTGATTCATTGTGCTAACACCCAAAAATAATTCAGTATCATTCATAGATCAAAGGAGCATGTGTGGATCACTACTAGATGGATTCTACACGTGGATCCTTATAGCATAATGAAGGTAATATAAAAAGGGGTTTTCATAAGATCAAAATCTTTATCAAATAAAGTTCTTTTATGAGGTAACATTTTCTTTTAATCATAAATAACTTAATTATAAATTAAATGTGAAAAGATCCTATCAAGATTTTATGTTTCTCTATGTCAATATTTGGTGGAAAAAAATTTGGTCATGGAATTCATGTCATGTATAATATTTTGAATGATCCATCAAATCAAAAAAACCTTTATGGTTATTTTTCCCACAAAGTAACTTCCACTATGCTCAGGACCTTCAGTTTAAATGATAAACCGACTAAAAATATTAGTACCAAGACTTCTCCTCTAGAAAAACCTCCAACACTAATTCATCTTTCAGAGGGCCAGCGATTAGAAATTTCTCCACCTAATGTGGAGCCTCATGCCCCACTTACCATAGAGTCTCTACCATCAACATATCATATTTTTGATTTATTCATTGATCTAGTCACTCCTTCTTAGTCTTAATTGACACCTACCTTGGCTATAATTACTAGTTTACCAGGCACTACAAAGGTGGTTGTCACCATATCCTGGATTCAGACTACTCTACCCTACCTCTCATATATTTTATTCATCAAGGTGAGAATTTGAGAGGATATTGGGGATATTAAACAATAGTAGGATTAGTCTCTTAGGGATTTCCTATCATCCACCATTACAGCCCAGAGGAGGAGGATCATGGTTTGGAGATAAGGGATGACACTACAGTCATAGAATTTTCCCCTCCTCATTTTTTTTCTCTGGTCCTTTTTTTATTCTTTTTCTCATATTTTTATACTTTTCATGTAATTTATTTATTTATTTTATCATTTTATATCTTATCTATAATCATTGAAGAAATACATTTTTTTTATCTGTAATTTCTATTTAAATTTACTATTATATCATTTTAAACTAACATGTTATCAAGTGACAAAAAAATCTAGCACTCAAAATCCAATATACTCCATTAATGAATGATATTTCAATATAGTCAGTTCCAATATGAAATCAAGTAAAATAATCTTGTTTCAAATCGAGAAGATGTTGGTTTATTTCTTACCTTTTAATCTATTCCTTTACTATATTTCAAGATTTTTATACTTTCAACTCTTTCGTATTAACTTCAAAAGGTGAGGACACTATTTGATATTAATTATGGGGGATGGTTTATTTATCAGACTTGAATTTTGTCTTGAAATTAGTGGTTTAAAAGAAAATTTTATTAGGATACATCCCTTGACCTAGAAAATTTAGAACAATAATGGAAATGAAAGTGAAAATTTTAAGTGGAAATCATTGAAAATCAATTACTTTTTTATTCTTAGGTTAAAATCTACTATAATTTTTGTATTTTGTTTGCCTTTATTTTTAATTTTATAAAGTTTTTATTAATTGGATAATTACTTATCATTCATGTCATGATTGACTGTCCAATATTTTAAATCACGTTCTTGAGTGGTATTCTAATCCATTTCATACAAATTCTTTATTATACCCCCTTTATTGAGAAAACTTTGGACATTCATGACTAGTAGAACTTGCACTTTAATCTCTTTTAAAGAATGAGGATTTTTAAAAAAAAAATTGATATGATTTATGCCATTTATTTTTAATCCCTTTTTACCTTTGGACCTACCTAAGATCTAACCCTATTTTAATCCTATAGCAACCATGAAATGCCTTGAGTGGAAAGTCGCATTATAATCCAATTTATACTTATTACCTTAAATTTTTTGGTATTATTGCATGATTTTTATTTTGATATTTTTGAGAGAGATTGGTGGTATATGGACTAGTTGGAGAGAATCCCTTGTAAAGTAATGGTGTGGATAGGGAATTGGTTATTGGGAAGTTGATTCTGAACTATTTTATATTTTTTTTACTTGATTCCACTATCATTTTTAAACAAAAATTGAAATAATCGATTATATCTTAGAAATTTTGATGATCACTTATACTTTACCTAAGAAATTATTACAATTATTACAATTATTGTCATGAGGAGATCAAAAAAAGTTAGATTGATGGGTGTGATACTTGTTCCTTGTGTGATTTCCATTGAAAAAAATAGAAAATTTAAAGAATAAAAGAAGAAGAAAAATATCATTATCATTCTTTAATGTTAAAGATGAGAATTAATAAATATAGGAGAATAATTATGGGAGTTTATTTATTTTAAAGAAGATAAGAATTTCAAAAATTCATTAATATTAAATAGAAAATAATTCTTTATACTTAAAAAATTAAACCCCTTTTTAGACCTTTTTTTTAATGATTAAATCATGAAATAACCACCTTGAAGCCTTTATTGAAATGTCCTCTTTATTGATGTAGTTTTATTTTTTATAAAGTGGATATTGAGATATTTTAAAACCCTGTGGATAGATTAAATACTCTTGAAATTGTGCATAGCTCTAATTTTATATTTTTCTTGAGTGTTAAGTGTAAAATTTTCTAGAAATATAGATCACAATAAAGTAATGGATGTTTTAAGGAAAGTTTAAAAATAATAATGGAAAATAATATGAATTAGAGTGTCAAATCAATAATGAGGCATGATTAAATACTTGTGGAGAATTAGAATATTGAAATTTGATAAATTTTAGTAAATATTTTTTTGACATGGTTAGTACTATTTTTCTCTTTTTGAAGGGTGAAAATTCTTTGAAATATGTGTTGAGATACATTGATTGAGGATAGAATATTGTTCAAGTGGGGAAATTTGATATCTCTTAATTTTTCATGTGCTTTAATTATGTTTATCATTGGTAAATAGACTTAATATTTTTTACTTTCATGTAATTTCAATGATTTTTGTAAGGATAGTGGTTGATACTGTTTATGAAAAAAAATTAGGAGATTTTTAAAAATCTATAGAGAAATCACACCACAAAAAGTCATATTACGGCATGATCAGTCAAACCAAAGAAGAGTTTGAAGACCTAGAATGAACTCACACCATAATATTTACCATCATGGTGTGAATAAATTTTGAGGAAAAATATGCCATGATATAACCTTATTGTTCCATGACACAACACAATTTAGAAAAAAAAGTTGGGGATTTTCCATCTACCTCTCTTATGCATACATGCACACCTAGGTTTCAACCAGTAATTAGAGTCGATCCAAGAACCACGAGGGTGAAACATAGCTTGATAATAATAACTATAATGCAGGGTGGCGATATGGTGATATAGGAGTAGTATAGATGAAAGGATCATATCATGGAGAAGTACCATGGGAGAACCACGATAGAAGGATGACATGCTTGAAATTATGAAGTAGCTACCCAATGAAGCTGAAGTTTTTTGTGGGGAAAGTTTTATGGGGTCTAAAGAATAAATTATGTTGCACCATGATGTATATTTTCATTCTAAAACACATGCACATGTTGATACCCCTTGAAGGAACCATAATGTATCATGACATAATCTGTACTCCTTGCACTGTGAGCTGATGAAGGAGGGTTAACATAGAATTCTTTAAGAATCATGCCATAATACTTTACCCCTTCATGTAGTAATGATCTTTGGAAACATAAGGGAAGTTTGGTAATGAATGAATACTTATGAGTGTTTCTATTTGATATCAAAAATATTAAGGTTTTGAAGATAGAGGATATGTGCACGTGCCACAATTACATACCTTACATTGTGATGGAGCTAGATGGGAATAATGGATAAAAGTTTGTATCTCTAGTTATATATCATCATGTTGTGACGAATAACATTACACTATGATGAAGATGGGGTCTATAAATAGGAAATATCAATCGAGTTTAGGATGACTCCTAGCCTTTGATCCAAATTTCTTTAGTCTCTTTGAGTCCTTTCATACTCTTTTTTATTCCATAAGTTTACTTTTATTTATTTAATCATTAGTTCAAGTAAGTTATTTTTTTCAAATGATTTTATTTTTATTACGATTCTTTCTCCCCTTAACCCACTTTTTGGAAGATCAAGTCAAATATGATTGAGTTTTTCTCAGGCATGAGTAGTTAGCTGCTTAAAGGGTGATAGATCAAGAGTATAAGGATGAATGATTAAATTTTTCTACTTGTTTCATTCATGAGTTATAGATTCAATTATGAATCACTTTAATACTATAACCCCTATCTTATTCCTCAATACATATTTTACTAAAGGAACAATTAAGGGAGGAACTCCAAAGTGATTGAGTGAATTAATTTATTAATAGTGGATTTGATTTGTATTATATTTTTATTATTAAACTCAATTCACTTAATCTATTATACTTCTATGATCTAGATATTTAGACTCGTTTAGGTAGAATTATTGGATTTTACCATAAAGAAATTAGTAACTTTAGAATGATATTAAATCCATTTGACTCAACCAATTCATAATTGAAATGGGTGGTTATCTTAAAAGAATCATCCTTTGAAATTGATTCATTGTTTCTATTTTAATTGGTTCTTTTTATTTTTATTTTTGTTTTAATTATATTTGATATTATCATGTTTTCTTGTTGTGTTTATAATAAATAGATCTAAGAACTTATGGATCACATGTATTCTTCATGGGACCAATCTCAAACCTACACTATTATACACCATAATAGTGTAGTAATGGATCTATAACCCATAAATTATAAACTTTATAACCTAATAGAATTAATATCACCAACTAAATTGGTCAACAAAAAAATACCACAATGAAAAATTAACATAACTAATAATTAAGATATAATCGGAACAAAAAAACCAAAAAAATATTATTCAACATAACATAAACTTGAGTCAATCTTAACACACAAATAGATTAATCATGATCAATCTACCTATACATGTATATTTTGGGAATATAAACAAATGGTGAAATCAAACATGAATTAATCTTTGTATGTAAAAACTGTTTTGAGATAAAAAAACGTTATCAAAGATATGAAAATATAATTTTAAAAAATAGAATGAAAAACATGTAAAGATATCATAATGGAAAAGGTTAAAATCATGAAATGGATATAAAATAATATTTTATACGAAAATATTTACTAATAATTGAATTTGTAAGTAAATAAATAAGGTTTGAGTGTGACAACAAGTAACTGAATTAGGTATCTTATTTTTACTAGTATAGTTTTCTAAATAACATAATAAACCAAGACTTTTGTGGCATGAGAAAAATATTTTTTATGTAAAATAATATAAATATATAATAATAAAAAATATATATAGTTTATGTATTTTTCATTATTTAAAGGTTATTGTTAGCAATAATAAATAAAATTCTGGAAATATGTTGTGTATTCAACAAATAAAAAATTAAATTTATCAAAATAAATATAATTTAATTATTAAAATATTGTTAACTACCCAATTGTTCATCTCCAACTACATCTCACATTTGATAAAATTGTAACTTTATTTTTTTAAAGCTGATTATTCTAGTTAAATAATATTTATGAAAATCTAATTGAGGGTGGAAAACTTGGTTTCTGATTTTTATGATTCATATGCTACATAGGGGTTAATTTAGGGATATTAACATGTCATTAATGGTAAAATATGGATACTCTAACGTGATTAATTTAATAAAATCGAAATTTATTTATATAAAAAAACAATCTATAAACTAATTAAACGGGGTCTCCCACATGGATCAAACATTTCTAATTAGCTCTATTGAAAAAAATACACTAGTTCCAAAAATTATTTACAACATTGGTTTTTCATTTTAAACATCAGTTAAATAAATCAATGTTGTAAATGGGGTTTTTTATATTTTTTATTTTTAAGAGAAGTGAAAAAAAGGCATTTTACATCGGTTATCAAATTAACTATCATAGAAAACATGAAAAAAGTGTAGAATATGATGGGTGTTTCATGTTAGTTATTTTATAAATAACTTGAAAGACCTATTATAATATTGGTTATTAAAAATTGTTGATGTGAATAATTAATTTTTTTTATTTTCATGTTGGTTAAACAATATCAAAAGTCAAAAAAATTATTTTTAATTTTTTTCAAATACTTGACCCTAGTAGTAAAATAATAGCAAACTTAACCAAAAAACAGTATAAACAAAACTAGAAAATAGTATCACAAAAACAATTTCATGAAAAAAATTATATCTCACCTTTGTTCAAATCATTTCAACTTTACAATTTCAAATTTAAACTTCAAAATATATATTACGAATATACTAAAACTCAATAAAACCTATGAAATAAGATATCCATTCACCTTGTAAGTGATTAAGATCTTTTTTAGAATAATGTTGAGTGTCATCAAAAAAATAAAAATTAAAAATAAAGCATTAAACATGTATTTTAAATATAAATATAAGATAAATATATGGAAGGTTATAATAAAATCTAACCATTTGGAATTTTATAACTGTCCTGATTGAAATTATTTCAAACATAAGTCTTAGAATATAATATCCAGATTCCTTTATTTATTTTTGATGATGAATTTTTTTTTTCAAAATAAGTTTCCAATTTAGAATAACATTTTAAGTACTTGCATCCAAAGTGTATTAATTATAAATTAGTATTTTCCTTTGTACACACATATTTTATATTTGTTTTTCTTTATTTTTGTATATATAAAGTAATTTAATGCCTTATTATAGAATGATATGTATGAAATAAAATCAAAAGTATTTATAATGTATAATTTTTCAAATAATCAAACTTACATATTTAATAATTTGATTAAATTTTCTTATATGTCACCATGTATAGATAATAACTAGTAAGTTGTCTTCTCTTTCAGAATTGGTATGGTTTTGGTCACCATGGTGACCTCATCTATAAGAAATGGTTCTCATGCTGATATATCTATAATATCATGTAATTTCACCCTAACTTGATCTATCTTTATCTTCTAGTGATGCATGACATCCCCAATATAATACATAATCCCATATGTAACAATATAAAACTGGAGATCCTCAAAAAATGACTCATAGTTAAGGGGAAGTTGTAGAGGAGGAGATGTAGGAGTTAGATATGTAGGAAGAGGTGGAGGGGTGGGATATGTATATGAAGTCGGAGGAGTGGGATATGTGTCCTGAAATTGTATTTCCATGTCTAAAAATATCGACTGTATCTAATATTTAATTCTATGCTTCATCATCTCACCCATCTCCTAAACTTTAGATTCTAAAGCTTTAATTTTTCCTTTTATACATCTTTTTTGAAGGAGATCCAGAATGTCAAAACACTTTTTTGACTAATACACCCACCTTGTATCCTCATATGTGACCTGGGTTTTTGGGATTTCCCAAGATAGTAGAAAAATATCCTTTTCACTCTCAGGTACGGAGGTCCCTTGTGTGATCTTCTACTCAAGGGATTCCTATAAAGAATATTTGAAAAATTCATTAATGAATAAAAATATATAAAAATTTGAAATAACATAAATAACTACTTGTAATCCTCTTGGATACATCCCTCAACTCTTATATAATATACGTTACCTTTTTTCTAATTCAGACCCTCTTGTATTTTTCATGTCTAGCTGGGAGGTCAACCTATGTGAATCTTGAAGTCTCAACTCTCATTTTATGAAAATTTCCATCCATAATTTTTCTTCTAATAATGTATACCCTCTATGTCACATACATGACTTATTTTAATGTTAAATTACATTTAATTTCCATTCATGCTTTGTTTTGAGTGTTTCCCGAGCATTAATGGGGGAATGGGTGATTTTTTATGAATTGGGCCAAATCGTGAGCCCAATTCCAGATTTAAAAATAAATTTTGATTCCTTTATAACTCCTTCATGTTTCAACATTTTTCATCCATTCAAATTCCTAATTGTCATCCCCTGACCTATTAACACCACCATATTAATTTGGACCATTTATAAATTCATAATCATGGTGGATATGGGTTTTTATTTAAGGGATTGGACCTGCCCGAAATCCCATTTTCTACATTAAAAATAAATTTTAATTATTTAATATATACTTCACTATTTGCGTTTTTTTGGTGATTCAAAATCTCACCCGAGACCACTTACCTAAGGCGCGCCCCCATTCCCTCCTCCCACAATTTAGAGCTCAATAGAATCGCGAAAGTGGTCTAAACTTATTTGGATTTTAGAAATTGTCCAGATTTGGAGAGGTAAATTGATCATTTCATAACTACGTATATTTTTACTCTTTTTCCCTCATTCTAGTTCCTAAAAGATCTCCTATTCTTTGTTAGAACCTACCATTAATGGTTGGATGTTTTCAAATTCGAATGCTAGTGGAATTTGGGTCGTTTTCTTCAAGATTATTTTGGGTAAGTGTTTCTCTCTTCAATTCCTTCCTTCTCTTTAGGGTTTCCTCCCACTTTCATAAATTTATAGAGTGTCAAGAAGTTAGGTTTCATAACTAGGGTTTTATTTGTGGTATTTTTGGAGAAATATTATGTTTTCTGGTTCATTTTCATATCCTTGTGGTGCGGCGGAGGTGCGGTTGAGGTTTCGCACCAAGATTCAAGGGTTTTGACTCAACAGGTAGGTGTTTTCATGTGTAAACAATTATTAATGAGTTAGATTGATGTATTTAACCATTTTTCATATTCCTCATATTTTTGGTGTGGTGAAAAAACTATTTATGATTGATTTGGTTATGAGTTAAATTTTATAGTCGCTTTTTAACTTGAAATTGGGTGTTTTCATGTGTAATGCATGGGGTTTTATTTGGGTGTAGTTTATAACTTATAAAATTGTTTTATTAAATCTTATTTGGCCTTCCAATTCTGTTTTGGTAATTTATTAGTGTCATTTTGTCCTAAAAATAAGGTTTTTGAATAGGTTTGATGTGTAAAACATTGTTATACTTCTTGAGGTCATTTTATGAAAATGTGTGTTTTCATTTGTATCTTTTGTGGTATTATTCAAGGTTATTTTATAAGACTTGAATGTGTTTTTATAAATGTATCTAGGGCTTCCAATTATGTTTTTTATAGGAATTGGTATGGTTTTTTTCTTAAATGGGTGTTTTGAAATGGGTTTTGTGTGCAAGACATAGTTACACCCCTTGAGTTGTTTTATGAATATTGTGAATATTTTGTTTGGTTAAACAAAGTGGATAAAAGGGTTTATATGTACTATTTGGGGGGTGTTTTCAACTAATATTGGTTTTTGAAAGGTATGGTGGTTATTTAAGATTTCAAATAGTTTTTAGAATGTTTTATGAAGTGCTGAAATGTTTTAGAAAATGGAAAGAGAGCTGCAAAACATGGTTGTAGGCTGTTTAGTGTGAGTCTGTTGTGAAAATTGAATTTTGTTAATGAAAGAGGTATTATATGTTATTTGAGTGGGATGTTATGTGAGTTATAATGTCTTGGAATGGTTTATAAAAATTGTTTAAATTATTTTTGGAAGTGTCAATGAAATGTGAAGAGTGTTGTGGGTTATTTTTGTGTGACTCGGATTTCAAAATCAATTTGAATGAAAAGTGTACTTTTGTGACTTGTGTGGTATACATGTGGTCTGTTTGGTGAATTTTTGATATAAAAATGATATTTTCATGTGAAAATTATATTTCTTGACTTTTTAAACTTTTTTGAGCACAAAGGGAAAACCCGGGTATCTAGGTGGGTGGACATGTACTAGTATGATAGTGAATCTGTGGGGTTTGGCCTTAGTTTCACTTAGAAATATTGACGCTTACAAATCTAACTAAACTATGATGATGATGATTGGGGACCACTAGGTTATATGTATGTTCCCTACTAGTGGATCATGCACGAGAATGGATATTTTTGATAGTTACTCTCGCCGAGATACGAGGTACCTGGGACCCACAACTAGCTAGTGCCTAGAGGTTATTTTCCATTACTTGTGCTCACTAGATATTTTGTGCTTACCGTCAGAATACGGTATGAGAGGTTGGAAAATTCAGTATCTATGGTATTTATTTTAAATGTTTTTATTCTTTAAATTAGCCCACCTGAAAACTGTTGTTATTTAATGTTGTATCTTTTAGAAATTTTAACTAGCATCTCATGTTTTTGAAAACTTGCATGATTTTCGTCATTAAATGTTTATCACATGGAATATATTAGTGGTGGTATCCTATTGGTCTTTTTCTCATACCCTAATTATAGCCTTGGGTGTAAGTAGACTTTGTCATTTTTGTTGTCACAGGTTGGGTACAGCTTTTATTTCCAGTGGTTCGGGTTTCTGGTAGGTCCTTGGTGGTGAAGTCTTGTGGAGATGGCTTAAGGGCAGTGCCCCCTGCCATGAGGGTTCTTGGGCTGTACTTATTTGGTTTTTTACCTTTTTAATGGTCTTTAAAAATATTTTTAACTTATGTAATTAAGTTCTGAAATTTTGTAAAAGATGGTTTTAGTTGAAAAATCCAGATTTGTTTTATTGAGTTTTTTTGTTCTTTAATGTTTATAAAATCGGGTAAATCATTCCCAATTATCATTATATGATACCCGGGCACTTGTTCCAACCCGTGGAGGTTGGGAAATCCCTTTGGGTATTGGAATGGGCCGGGTTTGGTGCTGGTTTGATGGCGACCAGATCCGGTTCGTGACAAAATGGTATCAGAGGAGGTTCTAGTTAACTCTTTGGGTCGCGTTATTTAGGGAACAATCGGGATAGTCTAGAGTTAGGATTTTGGGGACTTGGTAGTTTGGTTATGGGTAGTGTGCCTGATCACCACACCTCATGATGGGATTCGAGTCACCAGGGAAAGTCTGGATTTATCTTAGTCTTTTGGTTTTCTTGGTTTGATGATGATTAGGGGAAATAAAAAGAGAGTTGGGTTAATGGTCTCAGTGAGCTCGCAGGGCTTGGCAAGCCATGTGGAGCTGGGGATATTCCCTAGAACACTCTCTGTGATAGTTAAGTGATTGGAATATGGTCTCCAACCATATTTCCAAGTCACCCACTGAAACTAGTTTCCTCTCACATTGTTTTGTGCTTTAGTATTGAAATCTTGTCGCTTTTGTTTTAAAGTGACTTGGTTTTAAAGAAGCGCAAAGTTTTTGTGAAATGATTTTCAAATAAAGAGGGAATGGTTTGGTTTATTAAATGGCTGAACTGAATTTTCAGAATTTTTTTGAAATGTAAAGTGGTGTGCTTACACCTCTTTTGAAAGCAGGAACTATACAGAAGTTGGTTTTGAAAAGTGTTTCCAATAGAGGTTTCTAAACAATAAGAGTGTGTTTTAATGGGATGAGATGTTTTTAAATTTATGTGAATATCTTGAAATTGAGTTATTTTATAAATGGTTGTGTCTTTCTGAAAAGTTTTTTAAGATGTGAGTTGGGATTTTGATCTCATGATTAGCGGTTTTGAGAAAAAGGATGTGTTGGTTGACTGTTTTGGTTTTGAAAAGTGGAAAGAATTTTTGTTTTAACCTTTGGTATTTTCATGAGAAACCACGTGCATGGGGTTATATGGGAAGATGGATAGTTGATGACAAGACTGGATGAGTGTCGGGATGGATATGAGGAGGGTTCCCGGTGTGGCACAGAAACATTCATGTGTAAGGCCCATGGGGTACCATTGGTGGATGCGCTAACCGCTGAACCATTTGTTTTCAAAGAAATGTTTTTAAAGAGAATCATGATGTCTTGATTAATTGTTTGGGATGGTTTATAATATGTGTTTATGGAAAATGTAGATGTTGTGGGATGTTTTGAGTCCAAGAACCCCTCCTGTTCGAACTGTGTTTTGAGTTTGTGTTTGGTCGGTAAGCTGGGTAGAAGGAACGGTTAGTAGTCTCCTCTGAGATATGTATTGGGACACCTTTATGGTGGATCCCTTCATGTGTTTGGATCTGGTTTGTGGAACTTTTTTACCAATGGACCAGCTTGGTTGGGTCTTTAGTTTCTCTTGTTGGATAAGGTATGCCCCCATTAAGGGTTAATGCATAACTGAAGTGCAACCAAGATTTTTTTTCCATTCAAAAATCCTCCAGTTGATAAATATAAGGAATATTATTTTTTTTATCAAGATCTGTAGATTGAGTCTACACCCATTCCTTTCTTTGATTTTTAAATGCTCTTGTAATAGTCGAGTGCTCATGGAAGGTTGAAAGATACCTTAGTTTCTTAAGTTTCTTGATTCGTCGAAGGTGGATGTGGTCTAGGGTTGTTAGTGTGGATGAGTTTCTCGATGGTGTCTAAGAGGACCTTTGGGTTCTTCAAAGTTTCTATGAAGCATGAGTTCATGTTAAACCACCAGTGTGGGAAATATGGTCACGATAGGGTATTATAGACACTTTCTATAATTGTGTGTTGTTTGGGGATGTTGTATAAGGTCCATCTCCATGCATTGTGTATATCAGTCACAATGGTCATGTTCGGTGATGCCTTATGATGTTATGTGCTCGATTGACCGTATAGGTGAAAGTCGTGAAATACTCTGAGAGTCCCCGTTATGTTGGGCGGATGTCTCCCTTGGAAAAACATCAAAATCTTCCATTTTAGAGGAAGGAGAGTTTAGGTGTTCTTTACTTCTATTGTTTCTCACCTGAATAAACAAGGTGTGATGTGTGTTCATCTTCTTAGCCCTTGTTTCAGTGAAATATTGGGATAGGGTTAAGTGAGTTTGGAATTTGTTATGTCTGGAAAACTTATCTGGGATTGCGGTGTAGTTTTTAGTGGCACCGAACGAAGAATTCTCATTCAGTGGGTTTCCAAAGAATAACTGCGAGGCCGAAGATGCTTCAATCTTTTGAGCTCCAGCCATAGGTCTCAGAGAGAAGATTTCTCGTAGTTAGGGGAAATCACATCGTCATTTAAACCCTTGTACAAAGTCCTATCCTAAATATGAAAGATAGGAAGAGTTTAAACCTCTGGTATCATTATATTTATTTTGTTTTTCATGTTTGGTGGAAATAGGTGGAGGGCCTTGTACCCATGACATTGCCTAATGTCATTCCCTCCCCCTTTGGTTTCCATTGAGTTTTTGGAGAATGGTTGGAAATTTGGCTAGATAGGCTGAGCACATGGTTTGTGAATGATTAAGAGAGACTGTGTGCCTATAATCCATGCAGGAAGATTGATCAAAATAGTTAGTTCATGGTTTCACAAACTATACTAACTAACCGTGCGACCTTCCCAAATCTTGAAATTTTTGGATTTTTCGGTGCCGGCCCATGCTAGTCGGTTAAGATGGTTTGTTCTTATGGTGGGGAGAACCACTATTATTATCATTTATGTTCCTTCGGAAATTTTGAATGAAATTCTACCCTATGTACCAGGGATTCTGTTCAGGCCTCCCCCTATTAGTGTCCCGATTCTGTCTCGGAAAAAAAATATTGGTTGTCTCTTATGGTGGGGAGCGTATTTGTGTCCCCCCCGTACCAGTAACTTAGATTTATCTATGGTCTTGGCTTGGTGTAGATAGTATTTTTCAGATCTATCCAGCTACCAACATCTTCCTTGGGTAAATTTGGGGACTGGAGAGCGCCCAATGGATTAGTTAAAGTAAGGTAAGTGTAACCTTGTTCAAAGTTGTTATTTGTTTGGGTGAATTGCTTGAGTCTTGTTCAGATAGTGTTTGAGGAGTTTTCTTTTGGGATAAAGTATAAATGTGATTGATCATTTCAGGAAAGTGGTGTATGTTTTGATTGTGAGAGTAATCCTTAATTGATCACTGGAGTTGTTTTGGTCTTTGGGGGTGAAACCTGGCAAGGGAGTACCTCTTGGTTTCTCAGTTGGGTTTGGTAGTTGCTTTGGTCCTGATGTGAATTTCTGGGGTGGAAAGTTTTCATGGTGGGGATAATTATCACATAAATGACTTATGTTAAAGTTAAATTACATTTTATTTCCATTCATGATTTTTTTAGGGTTTCCCAAGCATTAATGGAGGAATGGGTGAGTTTTTATGAATTAGGTCAAATCGTGAGCTCAATTCCATATTTAAAAATAAATTTTTATTCCTTTATAACTCCTTAATTTTTCAAAATTTTTCATCCATTAAAATTCCTAATTGTCATCCCCTGACCTATTAACACCACCATATTAATTTGGACCATTTATAAATCCATAATCATGGTGGATATGGGTTTTTATTTAAGGAATTGGGCCTGCCCAAAAGCCCATTTTCTGCATTAAAAATAAATTTTAATTATTTAATATATCCTTCACTATTTTCGTTTTTTTGGTGATTCCAACTCTCACCCGATACTACTTACCTAAGGAACGCTCACATTCCCTCCTCCCACAATTTAGAGCTATATAGAATCGCGAAAGTGGTCTAAACGTCTATGGATTTCAGAAATCGTCCATATTTGGAAAGGTAAATTGATCCTTTCATAACTAATTCTATTTTTACTCTTTTCCCCCCATTCTAGTTCCTACAAGATCTTCTATTCTTTGTTCGAAACTCCCATGAATGGTTAGATGTTTTCAAATTCAGATTCTGGTGGATTTTGGGTTTGTTTTCTTCAATATTATTTTGGGTATGTGTTTATCTCTTCAATTCCTTCCTTCTCTTTAGGGTTTCCTCCCACTTTTATAAATTTATAGAGTGTCCAGAAGTTAGGTTTCATACCTAGGGTTTTATTTAGGGTATGTTTGGCAAAATATTATGGTTTAGGGTTCATTTTCATATCCTTGTGGTGTGGCGGAGGTGCGGTTGAATTTTTGCACCAAGATTCAAGGGTTTTGACTCAAAAGGTAGGTGGTTTCATGTGTAAACAATTATTGATGAGTTAGATTGATGTATTTAACAATTTTTCATATTCCTAATATGTTTGGTGTAGTGTGAAAACTGTTTATGATTGATTTGGTTATGAGTTAAATTTTATAGTCGCTTTTTAACTTGAAATTGGGTGTTTTCATGTGTAACTCATGGGGTTTTATTTGGCTGTAGTTTATAACTTATAAAATTGGTTTATTAAATATTTTTTGGCCTTAAAATTATGGTTTGGTAATTTATTAGTGTCATGTTGTCCTAAAAATAAGGTTTTTGAATAGGTTTGATGTGTAAAACATTGTTATACTTCTTGAGGTCATTTTATGAAAATGTGTGTTTTCATTTGTATCTTTTGTGGTATTATTCAAGGTTATTTTATAAGACTTTAATGTGTTTTTATAAATGTATCTAGGGATTCCAATTTTGTTTTTGATAGGAATTTCTATGGTTTTGGTCTTAAATGGGTGTTTTGAAATGGGTTTTGTGTGCAAGACATAGTTACACCCCTTGAGTTGTTTTATGAATATTGTGAATGTTTTTTTTGGTTAAACAAAGTGGATAAAAGGGTGTATATGTACTGTTTGGGGGGTTTGTTCACCTAATATGGGTTTTTTAAAGTTATGGTGGTTATTTAATATTTCAAATATTTTTTAGAATGTTTTATAAAGTGATGAAATGTTTTAGAAAATGGAAAGAGAGCTGCAAAACATGGTTGTAGGCTGTTTTGTGTGAGTCTGTTGTGAAAATTGAATTTTGTTGATGAAAGAGGTATTATATGTTATTTGAGTGGGATGTTATGTGATTTAGAATGTCTTGGAATGGTTTATAAAAATTGTATAAAGTATTTGTGTAAGTGTCAATGAAATGTTAAGAGTGTTGTGGGCTATTTTTGTGTGAGTCGGATTTCAAAATCAATTTGAATGAAAAGTGTACTTTTGTGACTTGTGTGGTATACATGTGGTCTTTTTGGTGAATTTTTGATATGAAAATGATATTTTCATGTGAAAAGTATGTTTCTTGAATTTTTGAACTTGTTTGAGCACAAAGGGAAAAACCGGGTATCTAGGTGGGTGGACGTGTACTAGTATACTAGTGAATCTATGGGGATTGGCCTCAGTTTCACTTAGAAATATTGACGCTTACAACTTTAACTAAACTATGATGATGATGATTGGGGACCACTAAGTTATGGGTATATTCCCTACTAGTTGCTCGTGTGCGATAACAGATATTTGTGATAGTTACTCTCACCGATATACGAGGTACCTGGGACCCACAGCTAGCTAGTGCCTAGGGGTTATTTCCCATTGCTTGTGCTCACTGGATATTTTGTGCTTACTGTCGGCATATGGTATGAGAGGTTGGAAATTTCAGTAGCTATGGTATTTATTTTAAATGTTTTTATTCTTTAAATTAGCCCACCTGAAAACTGTTTTTATTTAATGTTGTATCTTTTAGAAATTTTAACTAGCATCTCATGTTTTTGAAAACTTGCATGCTTTTCATCATTAAATGTTTATCACAAGAAATCTATTAGTGGTGGTATCCTATTGGGATTTGTATCACACCCTAATTACAGCCTTGGGTGTAATTAGACTTTGTTATTTTTGATGTCGCAGGTTGGGTACAGTTTTTATTTCCAGTGGTTCGGGTTTCTGGCAGGTCCTTGGTGGTGAAGTCTTCTAGAGATGGCTTAAGGGAAGTGCCCCATGCCATGAGGGTTCTTGGACTGTCCTTATTTGGTTTTTTACCTTTTTAATGGTCTTTAAACATATTTTTAACTTATGTAATTCAGTTCTGAAATTTTGTAGAAGATGGTTTTAGTTGAAAAATCCAGATTTGTTTTATTGAGTTTTGTTGTTGTTTATTGTTTATAAAATCAGGTAAATCATTCCCAATTATCATTATATGATACCCGGGCACTTGTTCCAGCCCTTGGGGATCAGGAAAGACCTTTGGGTATTGGCATGTGCCGGGTTTGGTGTTGGTTTGATGGCGACCAGATCTGGTTCGTGACAAAATGGTATCAGAGGAGGTTCTGGTTAACTCTTTAGGTCGCATTATTTAGGGAACAGCCAAGATAGTCTAGAGTTTGGATTTTTGGGACTTGGTAGTTTTTTTATGGGTAGTATTCCTGATCACCACACCTCATGATGGGATTCTAGTTACCAGTGAAAGTCGGGATTTATCTTATTCCTTTGGTTTTCTTGGTTTGATGATGATTAGGGGAAATGAAGAGAGAGTTGGGTTAATGGTCTCAGTGAGATCGCAGGGCTTAGAAAGCCATGTGGAGATGGGGATATTCTCTAGAACACTCTCTGTGATGGTTAAGTGATTTGAATATGGTCTCAAACCATATTTCCAAGTCACGCACTGAAACTAGTTTCCTCTCGCATTGTTTTGTGCTTTAGTTTTGACATCTTATCACTTTTGTTTTAAAGTGACTTGGTTTTAAAGAAGCGTAAAGTTTTTGTGAAATGATTTTCAAATAAAGAGGGAATGGTTTGGTTTATTAAATGGCAGAACTGAATTTTCATAATTGTTTTGAAATGTAAAATGGTGTGCTTACACCTCTTTTGAAAGTAGGAACTATACTGAAGTTGGTTTTGAAAAGTGTTTCCAATAGAGTTTTCTAAACAATAAAAGTGTGTTTTAATGGGATGAGATATTTTGAAATTTATGTGAATATCTTGAAATTGAGTTATTTTCTAAATGTTTGTGTCTTTCTGAAAAGTTTTTTAAGATGTGAGTTGGGATTTTGATCTCATGATTATCGGTTTTGAGAAAAAGGATGTGTTGGTTGACTGTTTTGGTTTTGAAAAGTGGAAAGAATTTTTGTTTTAACCTTTGGTATTTTCGTGAGAAACCACGTGCATGGGGTTATATGGGAAGATGGATAGTTGATGACATGACTGGATGAGTGTCGGGATGGATATGAGGAGGGTGCCCAGTGTGGCACAGAAACATTCATGTGTAAGGCCCATGGGGTATCATTGGTGGATGCGCTAACCATTTAACCATTTGTTTTCAAATAAATGTTTTTAAAGAGAATAATGATGTCTTGATTAATTGTTTGGGATGGTTTATATTATGTGTTTATGGAAAATGTAGATGTTGTGGGATGTTTTGAGTCCAAGAACCCCTCATGTTCGAACTGTGTTTTGAGTTTGTGTTTGGTCGGTAAGCTGGGTAGAAGGACCGGTTAGTAGTCTCCTCTGAGATATGTTTTGGGACACCTTTATGGTGGATCCCTTCATGTGTTTGGATCTGGTTTTTGGCACTTTTTGACCAATGGGCCAGCTTGGTTGGGTATTTAGGTTCTCTTGTTGGATAAGGTATGCCCCCATTAAGGGTTAATGCATAACTGAAGTGCAACCAATATTTTTTTCCATTCAAAAATCCTCCAGTTGATCAATATAAGGAATATTATTTTTTTTCTCAAGATTTGTAGATTGAGTCTACACCTATTCCTTTCTTTGATTTTTAGATCCTCTTGTAACATGAGAGTGCTCATGGAAGGTTTAAAGAGACCTTAGTTTCTTAAGTTTCCTGATTCGTCGAAGGTGGATGTGGTCTAGGGTTGTTAGTGTGGATGAGTGTCTTGATGGTGTCTAAGAGGAACTTTGGGTTCTTCAAAGTTTATATGAAGCATGAGTTCATGTCAAACCACCGGTGTGGGAAATATGGTCACGATAGGATATTGTAGCCACTTTCTATAATTTTGTGTTGTTTGGGGATGTTGTATAAGGTCTCTCTCCATGCATTGTTTATATCAGTCGCAATGGTCATGTTCGGTGATGCCTTATGATGTTATGTGCTCGATTGACCGTATAGGTGAAAGTCGTGAAATACTCCGAGAGTCCCTGTTATGTTGGGCAGATGTCTCCCTTGGAAAAACATCAAAATCTTCCATTTTAGAGGAATTTTATTGTAGGTGTTCTTTACTTATATTGTTTCTCACCTGAAGAAACAAGGTGTGATGTGTGTGCATCTTCTTAGCCCTTGTTTCAGTGAAATATAAGGATAGGGTTAAGTGAGTTTGGAATTTTTTATGTCTGGAAAACTTATCTGGGATTGCGGTGTAGTTTTTGGTGGCACAGAAAGAAGAATTCTCATTCAGTGGGTTTCTAAAGAATAACTGCGAGGCCGAAGATGCTTCAATCATTTGAGCTCCAGCCATAGGTCCCGGAGAGAATCTGGCTCGTAGTTATTGGAAATCACATGGTCATTTAAACCATTGTACAAAGTCCTATCCTAAATATTAAATATAGGAAGAGTTTAAACCTCTGGTATCATTATCTTTCTTCTGTTTTTCACGTTTGGTGGAAATAGGTGGAGGGCCTTGTACCCATGACATCTCCCAATGTCAGTCCCTCCCCCTTTGGTTTCCATTGAGTTTTTGTAGAATGGTTGGAAATTTGTCTAGACAGACTGAGCACATGGTTTGTGAATGATTAAGAGAGACTGTGTGCCTAGAATCCATGCAGGAAGATTGATCAGCACAGTTAGTTCACAGTTTCACAAACTATGCTGACTAACCGTGCGAACTTCCCAAATCTTGAAATTTTTGGGTTTTTCAATGTCGGCCCATGCTAGTCGGTTAAGATGGTTGATTCTTATGGTGGGGAGAAAACTATGATTCTCATGTATGTTCCTTCGGAAATTTTGAATGAAATTCTACCCTATGTACCAGGGAGTTTGTTCAGGCCTCCCCCTATTAGTGTCTTGATTCTATCTCGGAAAAAAAAATATTGGTTGTCTCTTATGTTGGGGAGCATATTTGTGTCCCCCCGTACCAGTAACTTATATTTATCCATGGTCTTGGCTTGGTGTAGATAGTATTGTTCGGAGCTATCTAGCTACCATAATCTTCCTTGGGTAAAAATTGGGACTGGAGAGCGCCCAATGGATTAGTTAAAGTAAGGTAAGTGTAACCTTGTTCAAAGTTGTTATTTGTTTGGGTGAATTGCTTGAGTCTTGTTCAGATAGTGTTTGAGGAGTTTTCTTTTGGGATAAAGTATGAATGGGATTGATAATTTCAGGAAAGTGTTGTATGTTTTGGTTGTGAGAGTAATCCTTAATTGATCACTAGAGGGGTTTTGTCCTTTCAGGGTGAAACCTGGCAAGGGAGTACCTCTTGGTTTCTCAGTTGGGTTTGGTAGTTGCTTTGGTCTTGATGTGACTTTCCGGGGTGGAAAGTTTTAATGGTGGGGATAATTGTCACATAAATGACTTATTTTAAAGTTAAATTACATTTTATTTCCATTCATTCTTTTTTAGGGTTTCCCAAGCATTAATGGAGGAATGGGTGAGTTTTTATGAATTGGGCCAAATCGTGAGCTCAATTCCAGATTTAAAAATAAATTTTGATTCCTTTATAACTCCTTCATTTTTCAACATTTTTCATCCATTACAATTCCTAATTGTCATCCCCTGACATATTAACACCACCATATTAATTTTGACCATTTATAAATCCATAATCATGGTGGATATGGGTTTTTATTTAAGGGATTGGGCCTGCCCGAAATCCCATTTTCTGCATTAAAAATAAATTTTAATTAATTAATATATCCTTCACTATTTGCGTTTTTTCAGTTATTCCAACTCTCAAACGAGACCACTTACCTAAGTCACTCCCCCATTCCCTCATAACACAATTTAGAGCTATATAGAATCTAGAAAGTGGTCTAAACTTATATGTATTTCAGAAATCGTCCATATTTGGAGAGGTAAATTTATCCTTTCATAAATACTTCTATTTTTACTCTTTTACCCCCATCATAGTTCCTAAAATATCTTCTATTCTTTGTTAGAACCTCCCATGAATGGTTGGATGTTTTCAAATTCAGATGCTGGTAGAGTTTGGGTTGTTTTCTTCAAGATTATTTTGGGTATGTTTTTCTCTCTTCAATTCCTTCCTTCTCTTTAGGGTTTCCTCCCACTTTCATAAATTTATAGAGTGTAAAGAAGTTATGTTTCATACCTAGGGTTTTATTTGGGGTATTTATGGTGAAATATTATGGTTTAGGGTTCATTTGCATATCCTTGTGGTGCGGCGGAGGTGCGGTTGACGTTTCGCACAAAGATTTAAGGGTTTTGACTCAAAAGGTAGGTGGTTCCATGTGTAAACAATTATTGATGAGTTAGCTTGATGTATTTAACCATTTTTCATATTACTCATATGTTTGGTGTGGTGTTAAAACTGTTTATGATTGATTTGGTTTTGAGTTAAATTTTATAGTCGCTTTTTAACTTGAAATTGGGTGTTTTCATGTGTAACTCACGGGGTTTTATTTGGGTGTACTTTATAACTTATAAAATTGGTTTATTAAATCTTGTTTGGCCTTACAATTCTTTTTTTGTAATTTATTAGTGTCATTTTGTCCTAAAAATAAGGTTTTTGAATAGGTTTGATGTGTAAAACATTGTTATACTTCTTTAGGTCATTTTTTGAAAATGTGTGTTTTCATTTGTATCTTTTGTGGTATTATTCAAGGTTATTTTATAAGACATGAATGTGTTTTTATAAATGTATCTAGGGATTACAATTCTTTTTTTTATAGGAATTGGTATGTTTTTTGTCTTAAATGGGTGTTTTGAAATGGGTTTTGTGTGCAAGACATAGTTACACCCCTTGAGTTGTTTTATGAATATTGTGAATGTTTTGTTTGGTTAAACAAAGTGGATAAAAGGGTGTATATGTACTGTTTGTGGGGTGTGTTCACCTAATATGGGTTTTTTAAAGGTATGGTGGTTATTTAAGATTTCAAATATTTTTTAGAATGTTTTATAAAGTGATGAAATGTTTTAGAAAATGGAAAGAGAGCTGCAAAACATGGTTGTAGACTGTTTTGTGTGAGTCTATTGTGAAAATTGAATTTTGTTGATGAAAGAGGTATTATATGTTATTTGAGTGGGATTTTATGTGAGTTATAATTTCTTGTAATGGTTTATAAAAATTGTTTAAAGGATTTTTGTAAGGGTCAATGAAATGTGAAGAGTTTGGCGGGCTATTTTTGTGTGAGTCGGATTTCAAAATCAATTTGAATGAAAAGTGTCCTTTTGTGACTTGTGTGGTATACATGTGGGATGTTTGGTGAATATTTTATATGTAAATTATATTTTCATGTGCAAAGTATATTTCTTGACCTGTTGAACTTGTTTGAGAATAAAGGGAAAACCCGGGTATCTAGGTGGGTGGATGTGTACTAGTATGCTAGTGAATCCGTGGGGTTTGGCCTCAGTTTCACTTAGCAAGATTGATGATTACAACTCTAACTAAACTATGATGATGATGATTGGGGACCACTAGGTTATGGTTATGTTACCTACTAGTGGATCGTGCACGAGAATGGATATTTGTGATAGTTACTCTCACCGAGATACGAGGTACCTGGGACCCACAGCTAGCTAGTGCCTAGGGGTTATTTCCCAATGCTTGTGCTCACTGGATATTTTGTGCTTACCATAGGCATAAGGTATGAGAGGCTGGAAAATTCATTAGATATGGTATTTATTTTAAATGTTTTTATTCTTTAAATTATCCCACCTAAAAACTGTTTTTATTTAATGTTGCATCTTTTAGAAATTTTAACTAGCATCTCATGTTTTTGAAAACTTGCATGCTTTTCGTCATTAAATGTTTATCACATGGAATCTATTAGTGATGGTATCCTATTGGTATTTTACTCACACCCTAATTACACCCTTGGGTGTAAGTATACTTTTTTATTTTTGTTGTCGCAGGTTGGGTACAGTTTTTATTTCTAGTGGTTCGGAATTCTGGAAGGTCCTTGGTGGTGAAGTCTTATGGAGATGGCTTAAGGGCAGTACCCCTTGCCATGAGGGTTCTTGGGATGTACTTATTTGGTTTTGTACCTTTTTAATGTTCTTTAAACATAGTTTTAACTTATGTAATTCAGTTCTTAAATTTTATAAAAGACAGTTTTAGTTGAAAAATCCAGATTTGTTTTATTGAGTTTTTTTGTTGTTTTAGGTTTATAAAATCGGGTAAATCATTCCCAATTATCATTATATGATACCCAAGCACTTTTTCCAGCCCGTGGGGATTGGGAACGCCCTTCGGGTATTGGCACGGGCTGGGTTTGTTGTCGGTTTGATGGCGACCAGATCTGGTTCGTGACACTCTATGAGAAAAAGTTTGAGGTTATATGTTTTTGGATTGGATTTGATGATGAGATTTCATTAGTTTTTATAAATTAAGGACAAAAAAATAATTTATATAATCATTATTATACAAAAAAAAATTTAGAATAAGACATTAATATTACCAAAAATTATTATTGTCATCTACTTTCAACAAACCACTTTCATGTATATTCATCTAGAAAATGATATATATCACATGGATTTTCATTTTGTTTTTCCCAAAAAATTAAATTTGATGTGAGGGTTGGTTTTAAATCCCTTCATCTCTTAGAAACTAAAGATAAATATTTCTTCCTAACTTCTATAATTTCAATTATATCATATTTCATCTAATAAGAATGGAAAATCAATATTAGTAAAAATGTGTCTTGATAAGTAAAATAATAGTAAATGGTATTTCCAAAATTATCTCTCATAACTAATATAGTATCGTTTTATCAATACTTCTCCAATCACAAATCAATATTCTAATTTTCTATCGATCTTAAATTGCAATAAAATTATTATATTGTTTGGAATTTGGACCTCTAGGATTATAATTATCATCAAACTCGATATATATCCTCTGTTCTTATCTATGGGAAACTAATGATTTTGGTTAACGTGTGCTACCACATTTACCAATCTTGTAAGTCTTTTTTTCCCTTACGGAAGTAGAAGTATCTTTTGTATAAGTATGAAGAGGGTCCATGGAAGAAGTATGTGTATGATCCTCCCCAGAAGCTCGAGGTGACTCAAATTTTTGATCTAACATTACCCTAAAATAAAATTAAAAATTAGTATAAAACTATTCAAATACAACTGTTATAAATAAAATTAAATAAAAGTTTAAAATTATCCAACAAAAACTAAACTAAAAACGTTTTTATTCTTATTTGGTATAGTAGTTAAATAAAATTATAAAAAAAATAACAACATTAGTGAGAGATGAAATGATATAAACATAAAAAAATAAAAAATAAGTAAAATATTATATAAAAAAACTGTCATACATAAATTTGAATAATAATTTTAAAATGATACAAACAAACCAAAACAAACCACTCTTTATCATATTTGTTAGAGAAGTTAAAAATAATGATAAAAAACATTGAAATTTTTATGAAACATAAAATGATATAGATAGAAGAAAATAAATTATATGTAAAAATTTATACAAATCCAAAATATTACATATAAAGTTGAATAATTGAAAAATGATTCAAAAAAACAAAACTAATCTAAAAATCATTTTATAATATTTTCTAAAAGGTTTATTTCAAGTAAAAAATAAAACTAATATAGCTAACATTTTATAAAATTTAAAAAGTAAAATAATAAATAAATATATGTTACATGTAATATTAGGAGATTACTATCGGAATTTTTCCCATATTCATTCCTCATGATCATTCTGTAGCCATATCTATGACATGGTCATTAATATTGTCTGATAATATTTTCTTGCAAGTAGTGATCTCACATAAATCATCATCATTGTCAAATTTTTCACTACCAAAATTCTATTTTTTCTTATAAAATGATAGATCAATGCACATTTGATGGATCAAAAAAATAGGAAAATTATTTTACATGTGTTGTCATGATAAAATGATCAGATGTGTATTCTAATATATTCAGGTTTACTGGTGTCATACGGAATTTATCGTGTTTGACATTGCTGTTACTGATAACCAATTTTCAGTTAAAAATTGTAAATTGGAATTTTAAAATAATCAACCTCTCATGTTTCTTTAATAACTCTATAATATGAACTTAATGTAGAGATTTAGTTTTTGTCTTTTTTACTAAAAAAAATCATTACTTTTGCAGACACCAATACACTACTATTCTAAACTATGCTTATTTTGTCCTGATCTTTGGTATAAAATGTATAGCCATTAATTTAATACTTAGACCATGTTATCAAATTTAAATTTGGGTCACTTTCTAACTATCAAAATGATTCAGATCCATATGATCTATCATGCACAATATCTTTAAACCATGAAAAAAATTATGGTCATTCAATATCCACATATATTTATTCTTTAGATAAAATTGTTTTAACACATTAATATAAAATGTGATATATGGTTTAGTATCATCTATGTTATTCAAGATGTAAAAATATACCTGCTTTATTTGTTCACCATTCAAAGATTTTACTTCCAAGACATAGATACCATTTCCCCCAAAATAGACTCATTCATAGTGAGATATAAGAAAAGTGATGTTCTCCATATTAGACAAGTAGTTTGTACAAAACTCTACAACCTCCTCATAAATATACTTCTTAACAATGGAGACTTTCGGTCAATATGTATTCTTAATATATCCCTTAAATTCTTTCATATAACTTTAAAAATGATACATCCAATGTAGATATATAGGGGAAAAGCATTTATTTCTCACACTAAATTAATCATTAAATTCACCATGATATCAAAAAAAGATAGTGGAAAGTGAATTTCTAGTTGAAAAAGTATAGAAACTGAATCTTTTTACATGTTTTTTAATAAATCTAGATCAATCACTTTATTACAAATTGAATTGAAAAAATAACACACATGTTGGTTTAGTCCAAGATCCTTCATGTTTTAATGATCTCAAATCATGTTTATTATATTTTTAATATATTTCTTATCTTATGGTGGTCAAAAAATTTCTGGCTAAAATAATCGAAATTATACAAGTCTTGAATCTACTGTGACTATCTACCATTAGTTGAAAATATCTACCACTGGTTATCTCAAGCTACCATGAGTTAAACTCATATACCACTCTAAGTTATCATTTATTCAAGATGTTATTTTTAATTAAAATATGTGACCACCAAGTGGATCTACTACCAAGTAAACCTACCACCGAGCGGTGATACTGATATTTCCAGCATCAATTGTCACATGGTTTTATGTCCAAATAATGATACCATCAAGAGGAGTTACTGCTAGTTCACTTAGTAAAGATACTGTCATAATCCAAGAGTTATCTCTCGATCTACCTCTAAGGGATTTTACCACCAGTATAAGAATATATCACCAGGTATATCTATCACAAAGAGGATTGTACTTATAGTTATATATACTACTATAGTTGTTCATAATTAATTTCAAAATTAATTATTCAATATATATATTAATAATTAAATGAAAATTAGAGACATGCGTATTTAATAATTATTATTCTTAAATAACTCCATGAACATTTTAAATACCAAGTAAGAATTTATAGAATTATCTCTCACGGTATGAGGATTCATGATGTATTATTAATATTATTCTAAAATGGATAATTAGACTATCTGGAATGCTATAAATCTAGAATAACTCCCTTGTGTTCATGGGTGTGGACATAGTGACAAAGACACATATACTCTAATACATGGAGATTCACAGATACACTTGTGTGTGGGAAAAAATTCCAATTGGTTGATTGGGGGAAAAGTGTTTTCCAGATATCCACAACACTTTTTTTCTACACTTTTAACACAAACTCAGTTGATCCGTGTCAAATAAACATTCAGAGTCTTCTAGAAAACTAAAGAAATTTGGATTGAGTTTCACCACATCTACACATCTCTTATCCATTTCCTTTTCAATTTTATAATATTTTATTATATATGTTGTTTTACCCTATTTATCTATAAAACATAGTATCTTGTACTAAATTGGAGAGTGCTAGATACTCCCTTTAAAATATTTGCATCTATAATCCATTTTATAACTATAGAAGATGTATTGTGTGACTTGGAACTCTTTTATCCAATGAATAATAGTGGAATATTCCTTTGTATAGACTATAATAGATGATTACAATTATTTATAAAAACTCAATCCAGGTTGTGTATCAATTTATTATATAATAAAATGTTTGGAAGCTATTGATTTCCAAGGGGAAGGGATTAAGTCTCGGCTTGAGACTAGACCCCTTTTTTATTTCCACTATGTTGTTTTTAGTTTTTTCTTCTTTGTTTTAATGTAAACGAGATTCTGTTTTCTAAAACTATAATAATACTTTACTTTGATTGTTGGATTTAACTTGTGTTTTATATACTTTGTCTAATTATAATAGATTGGTTTCAAAAGTTAAAATATTTTCAAAATATTTTTAATTGAGTTTTGATCAAACTATTGAGAACCTTTTTGAAATAATATATTATATAATTCTACTCTTTTAGTAAACTAGGTGTTTTTGTTATAGTCAGAGATTTATTTTTTAAATTGTTTTCATAGAATTTTTTAATTGGAAACTCAATTCACTGCCCTCTTCAACGTTCTACTCCGAAAAACATTTGGTATCAAAGGATTTTCAAAATACTTTTTACTATGATTTGGTTATATTTAAAGATATTAAATTTATGTTAGATTTAAATTTAAGTCTTTATAGATAATAATAGAAAATAAGGAACTGTCACTAATCAGCCTCCTTATTATAATGATGCTAATTATTCTCAATGGAAAATTAAGATGAAAAATCATATTGAGAGCATGGAATTTGATATTTGTACTATTATTAAAAACAAATATAAAAAACCCACAACTTTTGGAGCTAATTAGAGTGATGCCACTAAGGTAGCATATGACTATAATTGTAAATCCATGAATGATTTATACTATGCTTTAAGAGAAGATTAATTTAAAAGGAATATTCTTATGCTCTACTAATTTTGAGATTTGGAATACTCTTGATATGAGGGAACCTCAAATTTAAAAGAAATGTGTTTAAATACTTATTCTATTAAATACTATACATTCCATATGAAGCCTGATGAATCCATTTCTGATATGTAACTCATGTTTAATGATATTGTGAACCAGGAAAGATAATTACTAACAAAGATCAAGTAATGAGACTTCTAATATGCTTACTAGACAAATGGGGAGAAACTTGTATTTCAATCAGAGAATCATGTGATATAAGAAACTTACTAATTAAGGAAATTATTGTAAAACTTATGATGTATGTAACACACCAAGATTTTAAGGTATGTATATTATAAAATTTAACATCTTCGATAGTTTATACTTCACACAACACCAATTTTAAAAACGTAATATACTATTAAATATGACCATTGGAATAGTAATGTAGACATTGGGAATAGTAATATGACCAATAGAATAGTAACTTCACCTATGAAATTATAAATAAAATTTAGGTATCTTATAAATGAAAATATGGTATGTTTATATCATTTCATAATTAAATAAATGTTTTAAAAATGATAAATTAATTATTGATATTTTTGTGAAACATAAATGTTTATTTACAATTTTATAATTAATATAATGATTTAAAAGAAAATTTATTTTCATGAAATATATTCATAAATTGATATTTTTTTGTCTTGTGATTATAAGATAATTTTATGAGACCTTAATTAATTTTTGAAAGTTTCATAAAATCCGTTATAATATTAAAACCGTATTTTTCGAGTAAATGATGATTTTATTTAAAAATTAAATTTCTCATACTTAGAAAATTATTTTCTGAAAATGGTGTCCATTTTTTAATTCAACACATTTAAAATATTTAAGTTGAATTTTGGGGATTTTTCTCAAATAGTTGAATTTTTTGTGAATAATGAAATATAGTAATTTACAGTATTTAACAAATATATGAATTGATGAGTCATAGATGATGTTTGGATGATTTAAACCAAAAATATAGAAATATAATTCATTATTTTAATATATTTAGTGATAAGTTTTAAAGTATTGATATTCTTGAGCCAAATTAATAAACTAATGAATAAAATAATCAAAAAAAACTCTCTCCTCCACTATAAATACCATTCCTCGCCACATTTTCTCCTCACACATCCATAGCCTTGAATCTTGTCCAATTTCTACCCAATATCTCTCTCAAACCTCTTCGATGATTTTTTTTGTTTATTTTCTCACCCAAAATACCATTTCAAAGTTCCTTAAGGAAGTTCTCAAGGAGAGCAATTCAAGAGTTAAAACCCCCTTTCGTTCTTTTAATTTTTTTTTCTTTTTCTTGTCTTTTCATATCCTTTCCTTACCTCCTATATAAAAACATGAATGATAACTCCAGTATATTATATATACTATAATTTTATTATGATAATGGTATATCCACCTTCAATTCTTTTCTCTTCACCTTTTTATTCTAAAAATGAAAATATCGTCTGTGAGGTGCCGATTTACCACCTTCGTGGACGAAAAGTTTTTGTTTTTCAATTGTGACTTCAAGACTGGTCATAAAACCATTTTTATAGTTAAAAAAGACTTTAATATATGTAATAAATCTTATTTAATGTTCTATAACTAGTATATATACATAATATTAATTCATAAGACAAAACTAGTGTGTGATGATAGAAAAAACATAAAAATTATCTAAATGGTTATCATTAATGTTTTATCTAATGAATCATCCTCATATATAGAAAAAAAAGGTATATAATACTGTTAAATATTCTAGAAGTTCATTAATAACATATAATTTAAATTTTTGATAACTATTCTCATTTCACATGATTTTTCGTACATGTATACAAGTGAACCAATCATGAAAACCAAGGAAATGAACACTTACGAATAACAAAATTGAGACTTATAACTCATCAAAAATACCATAAATGAACTTAATAAAATTATACTAAATAAAATTCATTTTTAATATGTTCTTCATTAAATTATTAATGAATCTAATTTCATTATATAGTACATTAAGCGCAAGTGTAGAACACTTTCGGACATAAGGTAAGGTTTTCTTCCCAAACCTCCATTTTTTATTCGGGTTGCGCTTTCTTTCTATTTACCCCAATGTAATTATTCATTATTTTTATATAATTCTAATAAATTATGTGTATATGTTCCAAACTCAAGTATCTAGATCAGTTCATCTTTTTTTTATTAGAGAATACATGTTTTATAATGTTCCATTTTCAATTCCTCCTGATAAACAAGCCCCATTAAAGGGTATTTCCCAATTTCTTAACCATTTTCTAGTATACTCCATAATATGTTATAGGACACCAATATTTTTCTAAGATCGCTCTTTTTTCATTAAAAACTATCTTAGCACGTTTCTGGTTCTATGTAATCAAATAAGCCTTTGTATACTTTAAAGACTCTTTTGTATTTTCTCTCAAACCGCAGTGAAGCAGCTCATTTCTAAAGTTATTAAAAAATATATATGTTTTTCACTTCAATTGGACATCATTATGCCTCAAATATAATTTTATTTTTCTCCTTTTTATTTTTTTTATATACATGTTTACAATCTGAATTTATGTCAAATAAAAATAGTTTTTTTCCAAAAGAACTCTTCCTTCCAAAGTAAAAAAAGGGTATTTCTCTCAAGAATTCCTCAATGGTTTTATTAGGGTATTTTCATCTATTTCAACACCCTCTATTGAATCTTATGCATAATTGGGATTGATATTTTATGATATCATCTACCATATTTTATTAAATGGTTTATGATCAGTTTGACTATGTATTTTCTATATTGATGACATTCATCATATTACTCAGAATGTTTAATGATTATGTTTACTATTTGGGGAAAGTAATTTACATTTCATATGTATATGTTGTTTATGTTTCACCTAATTCATATGAGGAATGCATTGGACTTTTTAAGTGATGGGTGTGGCCCGCTATATCCCCTTTATGAATCGGTAGGTCTCATGAGACAAAATAGATATGGACTTGGCTAAGGCCTTGCCCATTTATTTTCATATATGGATTTGGTCGAGGCCTTAACCATTTATTTTTAGATGTCTTTGTTGAGGCCTCAATGATATTTTTCAGATGTCCATCATTATGAATTGCCTCATTATGATATTATTCATTGATAATCCATATGGTTATTCGACTATTAGAATATTCATGGTTAATTTTTATTCTCATGTGATTGTTTATAAGGAATTATTTGATCAGTTTTATACCTGTCATATTATGATTAAGATTATGTTTTAATGGAATGTGTATTTAGAAATTCACCTTAAATTATTTTTTATATTTATTATAGATTCTTTTGTATTGTTTACACTTACTGAGCATCTGATATCACCCATTTCTTATATTTATTTTTCTCTGGGATGTAAATGTTTATATTATGAATGACTTTCAGTGATAATCTATGAGTTTGTGTATGTTTCAAATGGATTTTATATGTTATATTTCATTGAAAGTTATAATGTAAAATTTATGTTTGTATCTGTTTTTCTAAATATACTAAACTATTTGTTCCTTCAGGCTGCATCTTCCTTGTTTATTATACCAATGTATTATAATAAGGCACCGACTCTGGGATACTGGGTCTGGAGTCTTTACAATTGGTATCAGAGGAAGTTTAGTAGAAACCTTGGAAACTATATTAGGGAACATTACCCTAAGATGGACTTTGAGGATAAGCATAGAAGAACATCCTATAATTTTGGTAAGGTGGAGATTATGTGGATCTTCCTAGCAATACATCCCTATTCGAATACTACAAGTGGACATGGTTCTAGAATAGATGTATCTAGGGGTAACAACTCTAACTAAGTGTGTCGAGCTTGACTTGGTATAACTTGGTACATGAAAACAGACCTTACTGTGCATCTGGTTTGACACTCCCAGGGTATATGATTATGATAATTCACATTTTTTTATATACCATTATAAAGGATTTAAAAGTAAATATGTCCCCAAATAAACCATGTTTATGATTATGATATTAGTTATGCATAAAATTTTCAATTTATGTTAAGTGTTACTAGTTCAAAATTATGCATTATGATAAATAATCTAATTTATTGTATGAAATTTTTTAGAAATGGTGCCTAGTTGAAGGAATGGAAACCATATCAATGCACATCTTCCATGTAGGTATTTCCCTCCTATTCAAGATAATGATGTTGGAGCAGGAGTTTCAACTAGAGTTGAGCAACTTATAACTATGTTGGGATAGCTGACTCAGGTTATGAACAATAACCTTACTTGTATGAAGCATTATGATCCATAACACAGTGTAACAATGTTAGACCACTTTATACAATAACATCCTTCGTCATTCAATAGGACTAAAAATCCATTTATACACTACTAAAAAAATCACTTATACCCACGATTCGGAACCATGGGTATAGCCCCTAAAATCGTGGGTATAGGCTATACCCATGGTTCTATAAATTGTGGGCTACTGAGGTGTTGGTATAGATCTATACTCATGGTTTTATAGAAACCATGGGTATAGCCCTAGATATTTCCATAATACCCACGATTTTATTTAAACTATGGGCATATATCTATGACCATGGTTTACAAAACTGTGGGTATAGATTATCACACTAGACATAATATACCCACTTTTATTAAACCGTGGGTATAGATCCTTGACTGGTAAAAAAATACAGCCTTCCTGCACTGGGTTGCTATAGTAATCTGAACTGGGTATATATCCTTGACCTGTAAAAAAAGTTACAGTTTGGTGCGCAGTATGGGATACAAGAATTCGGCCCTAAACATCATCCAAACCAACTTGGGCTACAGCAATCCAACAAAAGGAACTAAAAAACAAGTATGATTTTTGAGTAAAGATGAAAACTATTCATGAATTGATTGATGCCACTAAGGTTGAAACAAGGCATACTTAAAAGATCTAGGTTTCATAGAAGAAGTATAAACTTTGGGTTTAAAAATACCAGCCTTGGAACATGTGGTCATAAGATTAGAATTATGAGTAATGGAATGATTTGACTATCCATAAGACTACTCTGAGGTGGGAGAATCAGCAAGATATTGTCTTGAAGAATTCCCACCAAGAGGTTGTCTAGAAAACTGTGCTAAGGTGGGATGAGCACCAAGAGACTCATCAAAGGAAATTAAGGAATCAAGAGGTTAACTAGGATAAGGAGAAGAGGATAAAATAGTAGGTATCAAACCATAAATTTAAATTGAATAACCTTGGCTATTAGCATCTTTAGTGATGGGACATGAATAATCCATTAAAATAGGAAAGAAACATGATTTATAACTAGTTGCAGAAAAATTTGATGATGATAAATCTGAGTGCCAATGTTGAAAAAGAAACCATGATTCATCAAATACAACATGTAGTGAGAAAAAAATATTTCCAGTTGAATCCAAACACCTGAATATATTGAATCCACTTTGTGTTTATTTTGTATTAGTTTTCAATGAAGGATAAAATATTCATGATGTCAATATGTGATGAAGAAGAGATTCTTGGAATGAATTTGGTGTCCCTAAGCTAATTGATGAGATGAAATAGAGTTCTAAAGTCTTGATACAAAAATTTGTTGATCTCTGGAAAATTAATGAGGATTGGAGATTCATCTTAAATATTGGAAGTTGTTAGGTTCCACCAATGTTTACGTGATAGAGAAAAAAAATTAAGTTTTTTACTTGGAATAGCTAAGATCAATTTTATGGAAATGAAATGAAATTAAGTCCTTCCATTAGAATAGCTAAGATCAATCGTATAAAAAAGTTGGATGAATAAATTTCATGGAGTTCATGTGAAGAATTTGTGGTGACCGATTTGGTTTAATATAGGAGTTTTGACCCATGTAGTGTAGATGATGTTGATAAATTTATCTCTGTGAAGGTTTGGTAAATAATCAAATGTGATGCTTGTGGAGCTGGATTGTATGGAAATATGGAAATTGCTGATGAAATGGTTTCGTTGTTGTCCACAACATATCAGAAGTGAATTTGGAAAACTTTGGATTGATTGTATCCACTAAAGACAAGCCAGAAAATTAACCATTTTTTAAAAGTTGAGTCTGAAGACTCAATTAATTTAGGTAAAAGGTATAAATTAAAAAGAAAATCAAGAAACATACAATACAGGGATGTACTTGGTGATACTCGAACTTGAGACCTCGCTAAGACCCACAGGGGCGGCTACCACTGAGCTACACCCTAGAGGCCCATTTTTTATGATTAATAAAATATATCATAATTGTTTCTATTGTTTCTGGTTTACCATCTTCATAAATTCCATTAAGGTAATTACCCATATGAAATTTCTCAGATGAATCATATACAACCCCCAATGAATTATACGCAGTCCACCTAATGACTTGTACACAATCAACAATCACTTGTGAAGCTAGTTGATTGTTGGAGAATCCATTCATTGAAGTAAAATCCTTTGGATGATGTTTTGAATAATCTTATAATTCCTTGAATTTATTTTGAGTTGATTTTAGGTGTTGGAGAAGTCTCTAAGATGACCTGAGATGAGATCGATCAAAGCTGAAATTTCTATGATGGAGGTGAAAATTCACAAAGGACTCCTACATGAAAATGCATATGAGTCATTAAAATTGACATAATATTTATTTGGATCAACTTAATAATAATTTAATAAAGTGATATAAAATATGTAAAAGGCATGAACCCTCCCTGTGTGCATAAGGACGATTTTCTAGTTGTGTAAGGATCAACTGAAGAACTGACTAAAAAACCATTAAGGATGATTTGGGTTTCTGTATCATTTTTATGACCATAAGGATCACCTATCTTTATGAAGTGGAATATGAGCCAAAATATGATAAAGTTTGAGATGATTTAAGAGTCATGCAGCCAAATAACGATGTATGGGTGATTAAATCTACCAAGGATCGATGTAAGAGTATTGGAATTCATATAGGAGTCCAGACATCGATGTAAGGATCATCTATCTTCCTACATTGGGTTGCTATAGTAACCTAAACTGGGTTGCTACAGTACCCCAAATTGGGTTTCTAGAAGCATTATTTCAAAAATATTAACATTACATATAAGATGAAGTATATTGAATTTATTGTCCCAAAGTTACAAGATGAGTTATTGATTCTAATCTTAAGTGAATCTAGAAGATAATATATGAATAAAGGTGCACATTTGGAAGATATGTTGAAGTGAATAAAGAATGTAGATACATTTTCAAAATATTATTTGTAGAAAAAATATATTGTTTATCCAAAACATAAAGTATTGATCACTAGAATTAGAGGCATCAATGGAAGATAAATGAGACAACCTTGAAAATTCTCATAAGACTTTACTAGAAGATAAAATATCTTAAGAACTTGGAATGAAGAAACTTCTCATAATGATATATAAGATTAATATTTTATTAAATAATATCTAGGAAGATAATATGTATGTGTTAAAATCAAAGTGATACATTAGGTTTATCTTACTTAAGACGATTATATACTGATCATTTAATGTAACAATCATCATGACTATTTGAAAATAGTTTATGATTTATGGTGAGTAGGGAAGATGGATTTTTTATCTAGTTGGTGGAGAAGTATCTAAATGTTTTGAGTCTAAAACATGAACCAAAAACAAGAGGTATAAAGAGTTTGGAATGCTAATCTATAAATTAAATCAATAGATGCTAAGGATTCATTTAGAGTATCATATACTAGAAAGAAATTCCAAAAGATGAAGTATAAATTGAAGTGGTTGGTGTGGAATACTAGAAGTAGGAGAAGTTAGTAATGCTTCTTAGGACCTCCCATGGTTTAGACATAGACTCTAATATAGGAATACTAGGATAGAGTAATGTGTATGGGCTATACCCACGGGCTGGCACGTGTGTCTGGGCATCAAGGAATTACCACTCGGGAATGATTTCACCCATAAAAAATTAATTAAAACAGCAGCAAAAAATAAATAAAATTTCGGTATAGCTCATCTGCACGTCTAACGTCCATATTGAACTTAAAGAAAATAAAAAAAAGAGCATAGTACAAGTTATAAAAAATGAAACACACTAATTAATCACTCCACTACCATGATCTACCTCTCTTGCAAATAAAACCACGTAGTCGCCTCCAATTCCCTTCTGGCCCCCTTCACATAATATAACTACCCTACATCTATAGAAAGCAGTAAAAGGCCTAATTAGACGATGTGATAAAGAAAATAAAATAAAAACTAAACTAGATCATACCTATCTCTTGTGACTATACTAGTCATTGCCTCGATATAAGAACCACAACACCCCATGGGTCAAAACATGTTCCTGCAAGAAAGAAGGAAACATATTATATTGGAAGGACTATTTAGAAGAAAAAAACACATCATACCACTACCATGAGATTGTATAAATCTGTATGTAGAATAGTATATATTTCTAGCAGCATCAAGAACAAATTCCCTAGAAGAAATAGAAAATATTTAATGAGTAAATAATAAGAGAAATACACTTCCTATAGCAACCAATTAGGGGATGAATCACCAGAGAAAATAACCAATTTCATTGAATATGTGTAATGTCAAAAAAAACAACATTAAGTACTTAATAAGATGTTGGGGGAGAAGAAAATACAAAATACATTCCTCAAAGTTGAATAATGTTAGGTGAAAAAATTTCACCTATGATTGAATAAAATGCCTCAAGTAATCCTCAAAATGCCTGATTCTAATAGTCTCATAAATAGCTAAATGGGGAAAAAATACAATATATTTACAAAACTAGTGAAATAATTTATAAAACCTTATCATTTAGTGTGAAATAAATATTTTTATTAGGTGAAATTTTGTCGAGTCACAACCTCAGGTTTTCTACAGAGAGGGGTGCTCAAATTTATTGTCACTTTAAATTAGAAAAGGGATGATTTTTAGTTGTTTTATTGAAAGAAAATTAAAAATAAATAGTTTGAAGAAAATATTTGAAAATAAATTGATTTTAGGGTGATTTTTTAGGGATGTATGTTTACTTATATTTCTATCATGGTTTCAAATTATTTTATTCTTCTTCTTATTAAATAGAAAGTGAGTGGATCCATGATAGCTTCACCTCTCACACAAGGTTGAATATATTTGGTGTGGATTTATTTAACTAAGATTTTGGCTTGTTTTATCCTCCTTCATTATGTTCTAAGTGATGAAATTAATCACTTTTAGTTAATTCAGGAAAGACTTGTTTGAGTTCTACTTTTCCTACGCCACCTAAGAATGTTCTACTGCCCATCAAACATGAGCCAATAATCAACAAGATCTTCACTAATTTTCCCATGTTTATTCCATAATATATAAATTATATCTAAGTGGATGGATATAAATGATCATTAACCTATGGAAATATGAAATAAACAAAATTAAATCATAAAATTTCACTTGATATTAAGAAATGATTCTAAGTACTAAAACCTATTAATAAAATAGAGATTTTTATTTATAAAGGTATATACTCAAGAATCATAATTTAAATACACCCCTTCCCTAATGACCAATGAATTATAACCCTCCATTATAATGGTAATATATAAAAGAGGATAAGAACATGAGCCTCGACCCAGTTTTTGAGGTATCCTTAAGTGCATCCATAAGACCCAAGTTCAAATCTAGGTAGAGGCATATTTCTAGGGGTACTGTAGCAGTATTGTAGCAGGCACTGTAGAAATCATTTGTAGAAGTACTATAGCAGTACTATAGTAGTACTATACACTGTGCATTACTGTAGCAGAATTGTACACTGTACGGGGTACTGTAACAGGTAATGTAGCAGTTACTGTAGCAGGTATTGTTCTGTACTGTAGCAGTTGGAACTATTCACCTTGGGCCACCGATTTGGGTTTGGAGTCCTTAAGGCTTTTGGGACACCCAGGACTTTAGGTCAGTAGGACTTTCGAGCCACCTTTAAGGCCTTCGGGCTACCTCAAGGCCTTCAGGCCACATGTAGTTTCCCCAGACACACTACAAAAAGGAGCAGCCCCAGAAGAGGATTCAGAGCAGGTGCACTCACTAGAGCAGAACCCAATGGATTTTTCAGAATGAGAGGGTATGTCTATACCATCGGGACTAGCCTGTTCTTGCACAGGAATCCTATCCAGACGGTCATGCAAAGGTAGAGAGCTACTATCAGGATGCAGATGCTGGGGAGGGGCAGTTCCTTGTAGATAGTCTGGTTGAATTGCCTAAGACCTTCAGGTCATTTAATCTCTAAAGCCGATGGGCCATGTAATCTCTGAGAATACGGGCCTTTTAAGGGTTCCCCCTCATCCCTTGAAAGTGGGTTTATCAAAAATCAATAAAAATGAAGGCCTTCAGGCCATTCGGGGGATAAAAGAGGATAAAATTAATACATTACAACATAATAAAAATTATAAAACAAAACAATGAATGCCCAAAAACATTAGCATCAATGATGTCAGTAAAACTCCCTTACTTTGAATATTATTTTAAAATATCCTTTATTCCTTATTATTTGGTTGGTTAAATCCTCTTGATATCGCTACATGTTTAAAAAAATTGAATGTTTCCTACTTCCTTGTAATTATGTCTCAGTCATGATCCGATCATCCCTAAAATCCACATATTTCCCTCTTCTTTTTGATCAAAATATCATTTATATTATAATACATGTTGATGACTATGGTTAGTTTTATAAAGGATTATATGGCACAAAAAAGTTTTAGGATACATTTAAGATGACCCTTAATAATTCTAATGTACCCTTACATAGTTCCATTCATGCTTACAGTAGAAGAGTAACTCATGCTTACCTAGCTAGGATCATCCTTACAGAGTCTGAAATTTCCCAAATGAATGCTTTTTATAGAGTCTATCATCCTCAACAGAATCATCTTTATGGTTTTCATGCTTACGTATTAGGATTGTTCCTTATGGTAATCTTCCATATGTCTATTGATTATTATTATGGATGAATAATTCTTAAGGAGTTTGAAAATGATACATAAATGTGAATCCATGTTTATCTGAATTCATGCTTATGTGAGCATTCATCCTTATAGCTAATCCATGGTTATAGGAAACCATGATTATAATGAATTAATGATATTTACATAGGATCCATTCATATTTACAAAGATGAAAACCATTCTTTTGCAATATTAAAAATCATGCTTATGCAACTAATGCCTCTATCATTTATTCATTTCTAAGAAGCTCAAGATTATCCTGATAAAGATTTATTTCTTTCATAATAGCAATGCAGAGAATAATTAGTATCTAACCATTCATTTTTTTCTCAAAAATAAAATAAATCAATTAACTCTACAATTATATCCATTTAATCAATATTCATTTAATTTAATTAATTTTAAATTTAATTCCAAAAATACTTTAAAATAAATGAATAAATAAATATGAGGGAATAAAATGAATTTAATATCATAAAAATATCATGAATTTATATACTATGTCGATTCCCCCAAACATAAAACTTGTACTCATGGAAAAAACATTTTATCATTTGATACTTATAAATTTTCTCAATATATGGATCTTCCCAAATTTAAAATTTTTATTCATATTTAAGCCTAATAAATTATTGAGGATTCAAATTAGAGGGGACTTAAGAAGTTTCCAAAAAAATCACCATGAAAAAATACCAAGGTATTTCTCATTTAATCAATTACAACTACTCTCCTAGAATGTGGTCATTTAATGAGTTTTTGTCTAGAATTTCTACTTTACCTATGTTGGACAGCCTCCTTAGGTGATTGGCCACCTAGTTTCCAACACCCTTCTTGTCTTTGGTCTCTAAATTAAACTCTTTTAGATATAATATCCTCCACACCAACCTTTTATTATCTAATTTTTTCTCCATAAAATACCTAAGGGCTGAGAAAATAATAACTTTAGTTCTAAATAATATGATCTGAATTTTTTCAAAGAAAAAATGATTTCTAAAAACTCTTTTAATGGTTTTTTATTAGTTTTTAGTAGAATCCAATATCCTTGACTTGTATTAAATGACTTTAGATCTAGATTCAACTCTTTTGGGTAGCACTACTCCCACAACAATGTTGGAAGCATCATAAAGTACATATAAAGTGTGTTTCTAGTTTTGGGGTTACATCCTTGGTGGTGTGATCACCTTATTATACACTTGATCAAAATCCTCCCTAAAATCATCATTAAAAATAAATTTATAATGTTTCAAAAGTATCTTGTAAAATTAAATATAAATCTAACTAAAATCCTTGATGAATCTTTAGTAAAAGCATCCATGTTATAAAAGTGATCTAATGTGTTTTACATAAATTGGATAGGTAAATGAATTTTTCAATTCAATTTTAAACATATCAAACTCAATGACCTTTTGTAAAATTATATTCCCATGGACTATTCCTCTCTCCATAATTAAATGAAACATTTTAAAATTTATAATAAAGTTATTTTCAATGTATGTTTTTAAAATTTTTTCTTAATTATCAAAAAAAATGGTCAAATGAATTACCAAAAAATATTAAATTCATCTAAAAATACCTCCATTAAATCTTAGTATTTGACCATAAAATATACTTACCATACACATTTTATATGTACCTAGGGAATTATATAATCTAAATGGTGTCCTTTTGTATGAAAAGGTACCATAAGGACATGTAAAGGTGATTTTCTATTAATCCTTGGGTACAATGGGCACCTAAATGTAACATAAAAACCCATTTAAAAAATATTAGTGATTTTAGCCTTCTAAAATTTCTAGAATATATTTAATGAAAGGAATAAAGATATTATCTTTCATAGTGACCTGGATCATATTATTATAATCTATAAACACTCTCCATCTATTCTGAATTATAAAAGGTGTCAATTCATTTTTTTTGTTCCTAAAAATGGTTAATCTAGTTTTTTAGGATCTAAATGAATAAGGATAATACATTATGAGTCAGAGATTGGGTAGATTATTTTTTATTCTAACAACTTCTCCATCACCTTTTTTAAAACCTCTTTCATGGTTGGATTTAACCTTCTTTGGGTATTCCTAAAAAGTTTATAATTTCCCTCAAACAAAATTATTTATGAGTAGATTTTAGGACTTATGTATGGAATATATCCAAAAATATAAACTATTTCTTGAAAATTTTCTCTTAAAATTTCAATTAATTTTTGTTCTTGGTTTGGGGATATATTTCTAGAAATAATGACAGAAATTTTTTCACTTTTTATAAGGTACACATACTTGAGATAATTTGGAAATAATTTTAATTCTTGAGTTGGGGGTTGATCAACATATGAAATCAGACCTAGACATCTTACCTCCAAAGACTGGATTTTCTGCACATTAGATAAAAATTCAATATTTTATCATGAAACAAATAATCAAATCCATCAAAAAAATTTAGAGTTACCTATTTTTCCAAACAACAAATATGTTTTCTAGGTTTTTTAACATCCCCTTTCTATATTTAATTGTTAATCGTTAATTATTTCTATATAGAAAAATTTCATGTTACAAACAAAGATCTTCACTAGTATCAACCTCCTTACTTTTTTATAGTGAAAAAACTGTATCATCCTCTATAGGGTAACTCATAGTATTCAATATGTTGAATTAGATTTTTATTTCACCAAATTCCATGGTGATAGTTCCCTCATACGCATTTATGATGTTATTTTCATTCTTCAATTATGACCTACCCAAAATGATGGGTGATTATGTTGGGTATTTATCTTCCTCCTTTTTTAGTACATAGAATAATACTATGAAGATTAATTTTTGAACTATAACTAGAACATCCTCCAAGACTCATGCTGGGAATGTTGTATACATGTTTGAAAGTTGCACTATCGCTCTTGTGGGATTCAATTTTACTATCTATAAAGAAGTAAAAATTAAATGAGGCATAACACTAATGGATAAACCTAAAACACACAAATAATCTAAAAAATACATAAAACCAATGTTATAGGGTATATATTATTTCCATGGAACATGATATTTTAAAGGAAACTGTAGGATTATAAAATCTAAGAAACTTCTTCCTAAAGTTAATCATTAATTCCATTAAAGTATTATTTTATTTATATAAATTTTATTAATAAAATTAAAATAATTGGGGATTTACAAAATAGATTCTAGGAGAGGGATGTTGATCTAGACTTTTTATAAAGTCTCTAGAATTTCTTTTTAGAGTTATTTCTCCTGGATCTTCTTCGATTGGATCATCCTTGATGATAATGTGAGGGGATCCTTATTTACTTATTTATATTTTTTCAAGAGTGCGTCAATATTAATTTTTTTCTTTCCATACTTATTTTCCTCTACTTACCTTTCTTCTTCCCTTGACTGGTCTTCATATTTCTGTCAAGATTTTCCATACTTACTGTCATCAAATCCTAGTTTATTTATTTGATTCATATGTGGGTGGGGGTGAATTTATTTTCCACTTCTTTTGGTTAACATGCTTATATATCCCTTAGGATTAGGGAATAACTTAGTTGGTATTTTTCTTATATTTTTGAAAAATATTTAATCAAGACTATCAAGTTGATTATTTAACTTCTTTATTTCATTCATCATGTCCTCAAATTTATATTATTTTTCCTACTATATAGTGGCTTTCACATTGTTTGGGAGTTGTTTATATTGTCTCTTTTTATGAATGGTGGGTTGGTGGTAGTTTTATTGGGTGTAATATTTTTTAAATTTCACTTAAAATGGTGTAGGTTTTTTGAATTTTTACAGATAAGGTGATTTTTTGGTTCTAGATTTTTATAGGTTGGCCTAGCCTAGTCCTATTGGTTCCAAATCCATATTAAACTTTATAAGGCTCTCACTATATGAAAAAAAAATCTAAGATTACCTTAGTTGGTAAGATGCAAACAACTCTTAGTTCTCTATATCTCTAAACACTAATCAATAAAATGGTTCGGTGGGGAACATAAGCTACATACCTTAACTGGCGCTTTCTACTCACTAGATTACTTCAGTTTCATTTTTTCAGAAAAATATTATTTAATTAATCTATGAAAATAAATGAAAATTAGCATAAAAATGTGTGATTATTAATCCACAATATGAAATTTATGAATATATAATACTGCAGAATTATGAAAATCAAATTTAAGAACAACTTGGAAATAAGAAATTTGTGATAGGTGGAGGCGGATGCTGGTAGGCAGAGGCAGGGAGGCGGAGGAAGGTAAGCAGAGGCAGACACGGATGTAGAGACAGGAAGGCAGAGGTTGGGAGGTAGAGTTTGGGAGGTCAAGGCGGAGGTAGAGGCCAGGAGGTCGAGGTGGAGGTGGAGGTTGGGAGGTTAAGATAGAGGCAAAGGCCAGGAGGCAGAGGCCAGGAGGTCGATGTGGAGGCAGAAGTTGCTAGGTTGAGGCGTAATCTAGGAGGTCCAGGTCAAGGCGGAGGTGGGTAGGGTGGGGAGGCTGGGGAGGTTAGAGCTCGTAGGAGGGGATAATTAGGGCTTGTCAAAGTGGGAGGGGGAGGATCCTGAGTGAGTCCATATATGTAAGGGGATATACCCACTATTTTTTTAAAAATCGTGGGTATAGGTTTGATCAAATGTTCTATACCCACAGTTTCTCTAAACCATGGGTATATATCTGTTGGCTTAGAACCCATTTCCAGTAGTGGTAGGTGAGCAATGGATAAGTTCCTTAGATAATATATTTCTTTCTTTGGTAAGTAATGAAATGGATAATATTATCATAGAAGTTTATTATCTTTGAAGATATATTGGTCAATGGTGGTTGTTAATTCAAAATAAAAATGTGGAGGAAGAAATTGTGAATATGGAATAAAAGAATTTTAACACAATTTTAATGGAAAAATATTTCCCTTAGGAACAGTGAGTGGATATGGAGCGAAAATTCTTGAGTCTATGACAAAAGGAGAATGAAAACATTTCCAAGTATGAATCCAAGTTTATAGGGTTAGTAAGGAATACTATGTATTATGTGTTGGATCTTGAATATACAGATTATAAACAAGAGGGGGGTGAATTGTGTCTTTCAGATTTTTCGTTAACTCTTTGATTGAACGAGTTCTGTCCTCTATGCTTTATCAGATTTGATCATGCATCGGAATAAGTAAAAGTAGGGACACATAGATATATAGTGGTTCGGTGAACAAAATTCCCCTAGTCCACTCCACCAATGCTCAACTCCACGAGCTTGGTGATTTTCATTATCTGTTCCTCTTTTCCACAGACCTTCCAACAACTAAAAAATAGGCAGTTGACACCTTTACAATTTTCAATCCAACAAAGCCTTCTGTTTCAAACACGAACCTACTCAGCTTAGTATGAGAAGCTAGTTACTCAAGATAAAAATAATTTTATAAAGAACTTTGTCAGTTGATCTTCACAATTACAATAGAATGCAATTGACAGCAGATGAATCGTCGTCTCTAGAAATATTGATTTTCAAGGCGAAGCAGTTCTAAGTTGATCTGGTTGCAGTATATATAGAGATATAATTCACAACTTCAGCATTAGTAGATCCACAGTAGATATTTTATGTAGAACAAGTTAATCTTCTATCGAGTTCCTTCTTCTTAAATAAACAGAGATTTGACGCTCCTTTTGAATCAACAGAACTGAGTGCTTTAAGCAGTCTCTATTTTCCACCTTTTTGAATAATAGATTGATCACCACACTCATGTGCCTGGTGTTTCAGAGAAAACATATATAATAAATCCGAGCATATCCCCTGCACATTTAGATCCATAAAAGTCGCCTTTTGATTTGTGATATTCAAAAATTTGAATTTACAGAGTATTTGTAACTTCCCTGAAGACTCGGCATAAAAAGATCATTTTAATTCGATCTTTAATCCATTGATAAAATGGATTTGAATTGGTCAAAGTTGTATTTTAAAATCGACTTTAAATCTAGCTTGAAATCCGCCTAACAATCAGCTTGCTGACCGTTGCATAAAAATATATTCTTTTAAACTTTCTGATGCCAAACGTAAGGTTGATGACATGGCCTCCAAACGTAGGGTTGACAACTTAAGGTTGAACATAAACGTAGGGTTCATGTTACTTTCTTTAAACATAAGGTTGATCATAAATGCAGGGTTGATCATCCATACTTTTTCTTCAACTCTCAGATGAAATATAAAAGATCAATTCAAAGAACGTATGGTTGTTTACAAAAGTAAGGTTGATGAACCATACTTTTGAGAAACAAACATAACGTTTAGTACTTATGTACGGTTCTCCTTCCATACTTTGTTGATAACCCAAACGTAAGGTTCCTTCCTAATCTAAGGTTCTTCTTCCATACTTTGCTGATAACGTATGGTTGATTAACCATACTTTTCTCTTATCTCAAAAAGTATACACACTTTTCATCCTTACTCTATGTTTATCTACGTAGGGTATGAACAGTGATTCCAGGACATGCTAAAGCAGATCCCAAATAAGTAAGGTATGAATAGTGATTCCAGGACATGCTAAAGCAGATCCCGAATAAGTAAGGTATGAACAGTGTTTCCAGAACGTGCTAAAACAGTTCCCGAATAAGTAATAAATTCTCTTTATTTCAAGAGTAAAATAAATTAATAAATTCTTGAAAAATACTAAATAAAATAATTAGAAAATAATTAAGGGTATTTGTGAGCATCAAAATTATCATAAAGAGACAGAGTATTATTTTCAATAATCTCCCCCTTTAAATAAAATTATTATGTATTGTTGAAAACAATACTTTTCTCAACAATCTCCCCCTTTTTGATGATCACAAAACCCATAAAATAATTAATGAAATCAACTTACAAAATTAATTACATATAGTTTTGAAATTTTGAAAACATAAATACAATATTAATTTTTCCTTAAATTTATTCATTTTTAATTTCTCCCCCAATAAGATAAATGTAAAACCAAATTTCTCCCAAAAAGATACTTAAAAAAATGTAGTGTTTATCCAAAATTCTCCCCCTTTTTGTGATATCAAAAAGATTGATAAAATATGGAATAGAACACAGATTGATGTTGTACTGAACATTAGTAAATGCTATAATTAACTTTTTAATAGTAAGTTAATCTGATATACTGGCATATGTTAACATAAAACAATAATAAACAAATAGAGAAAGAAACAAATAAACAATGGTGGAAATTTTCATTCAAAAACAGCAGTATATACATGACAATGATATACACATGAATCAAGGTTTGGGAAAGGTAGTCAATAGGTTCTATCTCCTCTGGATTGTAGACATGATTTCTATAAACTATTCCCTGAGTCTCTTCATCATACCATCTCCAAGTTTGATAATGAGCTCTCTGTTCTCCTGAGTCATATGAATATCCTCGATTAAATTGACCCTGAATAACTCATGCATCCTTTCCTCTTTTCCTATAAACACTGGCAGCTTCTCTAAAATCTGATTTAACAGTGTTCTGATTGGTGGCTCACTAGATATCAGTTGATCCACTAAAAATTTATGATTGTCTAGCAACACTGATAATGGATCACTGTTACATTGAAGATCTTTCAACCTGTCATTCATGTTTCTCATCACGGTTGTGATATCTTGAAATATAATGATTAAATCAGGTGAAGTACCTGATCCACTAACAGTACTATTTGCAACTGATGCAAATTGGTTCTCCATAAACAATTTTAGATCTGATAAATCTGACTTCATAACCATTTAAGATTTCAACTTGACAACTGCATTCAGCATATCCTCTTTAAACATTTCAACTTCTTTCCTTGAGACTGTACTCTCCTTCAGCTTTTGAAATCTCAATTGTTCTAAGTCTAAGGCATTTCTCAGAGTGACATTATCATATTCCAACTGAGACACCTTTTTGTACAGTTCTTCAACTTCTTTCTTCCTTGAATCAGAGGCACCCTTTGCTTGATTCTCATTCTCAGGCTCTGGATAATGCAGCAGTACCAAAGGTAATGATTCATCATCAGATTATTCTTTCTCTTTGTCCTGAGTGGGTTGGTCCACAGATTTTTCCTTAGAGTCCTCAGACTCCTCCACAGAAAAATCCTCTTGAATTACCTCTGTTGGAGCATCAGAGAGATGTTCATCACAAACATCAACATCTTTGTCTTCCACTAGAATTTCGAGAACAATATTTTCAGGAGTTTCCTGAGGTCTGGCCACTTCCTCATCAGGCTCTTCCTCCTTATCTTGTTCCTGTTGAAGTGTAACTTCAACATCAGCTACAATATGTTCCTAAGTCTCCCTTTGAGCTTCTTCTTGAACTTATGATCCCTCTACTGGTGTTGTCCTTTCACTAACATCTTCCATGGACTTATCAATAGTAGCTTCTCTTACAAAAGTATAAGAAAATAAAGCTTCTATTGTTGCCAATGAAGGGGAAGTAATTTCCTCATTAACAGGTCTAGTTCTTCGAGATTGAAGTACCTACTAACTTCTTTCTTCCTCATCATCTTCCACTTCAAATCAGATCCTTCTTGCTACATTGCTGACTCTTGATTCAGCATGTCCCTCCTTGGATTTAGCAGGTTGAGCCTGAGCACTCTCTGAGTCATCCTCAGCTTCTACTGGAAAAAGTTTTCCTTTAATGGTGCTCCATAAATAGACAATTTTTCTTAGAGTTCCAGCATTGAATACATTATTGTGATGACAACGAACTCTGGCATCCACCAGTCTCACCATATCCTTCTTGAACAACAGTTTAGAAATAAATCGACCGAAAGGGTAAAAGTTCATCCGGGCATCATTTTGACAATAGTAATTGAGGTACCTTACCATGTACCTTGGGAAGTTTAATCTGATATCACTTAACAGAAGATAAATTATGTACATATCAGGGTACAAAATATTTTCCATTTCTTCCATTCTAGGAGTTATTCCAGTCTGAACAAATTTAACCAGGATCTTCTGATCCGTTTCTAAATCTTTCACCATCATTTTCCTACTAGTAGATATTCCAAACAAAAAGGACATAATTTCCTTAGATTTATGCACAGCATCTCCTATGTTTTTCAAATCAAAATGGTATACTCCTTCATGTGGACAATTTAGGATTTTTCCTATTTCAATAGAAGATATTGAGAAATCTCTGTCCTCAATCTTTACAATCATAGTGTCTTCGTCCTCACCTAGACTAAACTGAACTGATCTGAAGAAATGACACATTTCTGCCTCATACAAAAACTCGGACCTTTCACTATTGAAAGTCTGCTCAAGGTTTTGAAAATATAAAGCATGTTTCAACATCAGATTCGTCTTGAACAGCCATTCCAGATCTATAACTTTACCCTGCAAAATTTTTTGCCCAACTGTCTTTTGCTTCTTCACGTCACTGCTCTCGGGTTCATCTACTCGCTTGGTCTTTTCCATTTCTGAGTAGATTTCTAAAGGTTCAAAGATTTTAGGGTTTGAAGATTCTAAGATCAGGGGTATGCAACATTATGTGGTTTTTGGGTTCGAAAGGGTTTTGTTGGAAAAGAAACGGTTTCGAATTCAAAAGGGCTCTGACAGCCTTGATTCCCGTGTAATCACTAATCATTAAATTTATTTTAAAAACAAATAAAATTTTCATACGGAGAATTTAATCATAAAAAATATCTTAAACAGTGTTTAAAAACAAAATAAAATTTTCAAAAATAAATAGAATTAAATAAATAACATTTAAAAAAAATATTTAAAATTAAATAAACCTAAATCCCCCTTAATAAAATAAAACCTTGCAGTGGGAAGTGGTTTAGTAAAAATATCTGCTAATTGAATTTCTGTATTTATAAATTCTAAAAATATATCCTTTTTAATAACATGATCTCTTAAAAAGTGATGCCTTATATCAATGTTCTTAGTTCTATAATGACTAATAGGATTTTTTGAAATATTAATTTCACTTGTATTATCACATAAAATAGGTGTATTACTAAAATTCAATACAAATTCTATAAGAGTGTTTTTCATCCACAACACTTGTGCACAGCAACTGCCAGCAGAAACATATTATGCCTCAGCTGTTGACAGGGCAACTGAATGTTGTTTCTTACTAGAACATGAAACTAAATACTTTCCTAAAAAGTGACATGTTCCTGATGTGTTTTTTCTATCTAATCTATAACTTCCAAAGTCAGCATCTAAATATGAAATCAAATTAAAATCAGAAGTTTTAGGATAAAGTAGAGATTGAAAAATAGTTCCTTTTAAATATCTAAAAATTCTTTTGACAGCAATTAAATGAGATTCTTTGGGATTTGATTGAAATCTAGCTCAAAGACATACTGAATACATTATATCTGGCCTGCTAGCAGTAAGATATAACAAACTACCAATCATACCTCTATATAACTTGTTTTCAATTGATTTTCCAGTTTCATCCAAATCAAGTTTTATATTAGTACACATAGGAGTTATAAATGACTTGTTGTTTTCAAGTCCAAATTTCTTAAGTAAATCATCAATGTATTTTCTTTGATTTAAAACATTTCCAAAATATTTTTGAAATATTTGAAGACCCAAAAAGAAATTTAATTCTCTCATCATACTCATTTCAAATTCTTCTTGCATTAATTTTGAAAATTCATGACAAAGAGTTTTATTAGTTGATCCAAAAATTACATCATCAACATAAATTTGAACCAATAAAACATTATTTTTCACAGTTTTCTTAAAGAGTATTGGATCTACCAATCCAACAGTAAAGTCATTTTTCAAAAGAAAAGAACTTAATCTTTCATACCAAGCTCTAGGTGCTTGTTTAAGGCCATAAAGAGATTTCGTAAGTTTAAAAACAGAATTAGGTTTTTGAGAGTTTTCAAAACCAGGAGGTTGCTCAACATAAACTTCCTCCATTAAATAACCATTTAAAAAGACAGATTTAACATCCATATGAAATAATTTAAAATTCATATAAGATGCATAGGCTAAAAGGATTCTAATGTCTTCTAACCAAGCTACAGGTGAAAAAGTCTCATCATAATCTATTCCTTCTTCTTGATTATATCCTTTAGCTACTAATCTTGCTTTATTTCTAGTTATTGTGCCTTGGTCATCCTGTTTATTTCTAAATACCCATTTGGTTCCTATTACTGGATAATTCTTAGGTCTTTCCACTAATTCCTAAACTTCATTTCTTTTAAACTGGTTTAATTCATCTTGCATTGCTATTACCCAGCTTTCATCATCTAAAGCTTCTTCTATAATCTTGGGTTCTTGTTGGGATAGGAAGGCAGAGAATTCCAATGGGTTTCCTAAGTTTCTTCTATTTTGAATACCAGTCTCTAACTCACTTATCACAGTTTCTAAAGGGTGATTATTTAGGGTTCTAGACTGTCTAAGCAATACATTTAAAGGTTCTTCAGTATCATGTTCCTCTGAACTGGACTGAATTTCTTTTATATCATTTTCAAAATCATTCTTTAAGTTCTCAAGTCTCATGTTATCATTAGAGTCAAGTTCATCCATTTGATCTGTCCTTTTCTCAAAGGGATCAGTATAAGGCCCCAGCCTTAAACCTTACTTAATCTTGAGTTATTACAAGATTACACATTGAGGATCTTTTCGGGTTTAGAGTTTTAGAGAATTAGATCATAAAACCTTCATTGCATTCCACATATAAACAAAGTGGTTACATAAAGATAGTATTCTTCATTCCCATCAATGGAAACACAGTTAAAATAAAACATGGATTATTTCTTGACACATCCTTGACTCTATCATCTTATCATGTACCTTTCCCTTGACCTGTGAAAAACATTTCAAAAACTTGGGATGAGCATAAAAACTCAGTATGGGTTATAAAAAAACATGGAAAGGAAACATGTGTTCATATATACATAAGAATGAAATCATACTTTACCCATAAAACATAGGCACTTTAACATACCTCATAAAATCATGAATAAATCATAGAAATCATAAGACATAAAGGTAACTTGAGTCATTCATAACATTCTTACGTAGGGAGTAACCCTCTTGGTTACGTTTGGAATACCCATCACAGTATATTCCCTAAAATCTCTTCGGAGAAACCTTAAAGTTTCACTCCTTCGCGTTACCCAATGCATTGGAGATCTATAACGGGCTCACCCTCCCTTAGTTTATCACGGAACCACCCGTCTTCATAATAATGCCCAAGAACCATAACATAATCATATCACATAAAACATGCATAAAGGAAACATAAAATTTCCACATTTCAATCACGAGATATCAATACAACACATTGATATAAAAACATTATGAAAACCATTTTCAATACCAAAATAAAAGAAAAGTAAAACATGGTATTTATTTTTCTTTTAAAAAGAAGGTATGGCTTGTAGAGGAAGCCGAAACTCAAATAACGGTCACGACGGCGGAGAAGTCGTTGTCGCCTCATACGTACGACAAAAACATTCCCTTTTGACGTTTAGTAAGCACTTCGTATAAAAAAGATTCCTTTTGAATAAACGTAAAAGTCAAAGGGGTTTATACACCGTATAAAAGAAAGTTGTGTATAAAATAAAATATGCCTCAACGAAAGGAGATTGAGACGAAGTCCCATACCTCGTATCCGACTTGACCCGACCATTCTTTAATCTCCTGAATAATAAACTTGAGTTAATCTCTACTTTCTTATGAATCTTTTTCAAGTTCATTATTCCTTTTATACCATGTTATGAACATCATGTAATCAGTTAAGTTAATAATGTTCATTTTGTCAGTATTTGGTTCTTAAGTCAAAAATAGACTTCTTACACTTACATGTTGTTAATTTGGTCAAAGGTTCATTATATCCAGAATGGTATTCATGATGTAGATATCATATATGTCATATATATCCAGTACATACTTGCATTTATAATATTACATAATCATTTAGAGGTAAGAAATGAAATGCACCGTTCATGGAGACGGTAAGCCGTACGTACGCATGAACGCTACTTTCATTTCTATTTCGTATTTTATAGAATGGAATCATAATGATATAAATTTATATTATAATTCCAGTATAATATCATATATAATATCATAGTTCCATCCTTTATATGTCCCACATATGGTATTTAACGAATCAAATCACTTTGAGGGGGCGGTAGTCCGCACTTCCTAAAATGAAGATATCGTGTTTACCCATAATGGAAACCATAAAGGTATGACCAAAATGAAAAAACAGAAGCTTAAGGAAAACATAAACATATTATATATCATATATAAAAATAGTGACATTATAATGGCCACCTTTTAAGGTGTTAAATGAGTGTTGAACAATCATCGTTTCGGGAGGCAGAATTTCGCCATCCACAGAAACCGTATGTTCTTTAACCATTTGATGTAGTTGTGTGAGAGTGTAGCTCAAATAAATATTATAACAACATCCTTGTATATTTAATATACTGGTGTTGTTACAAAATAAGTAAATAAAAAGAGTTTAGGGGGTTGGAGAAGAAAAATAAAACAAATGAACATGAGAGAATGTATTACCTTTAAAAAGTGTAACTCCTTTTGATTTGAGCCTAAAGGATTCCTTTGAAAGGATTCTGCCCAAAGGGAATCCTATAGGATGAGGAGAGGGATGTGGAGAGAGTAAATGGGCAGGTTTTGGCCGAGCCAAAGGCTTTAGGAGTGTGTGAAATGAGGTAGAGGTGGGGGCCTTCTATAAGAGGAGAGGGGGGGCACTTTTGGAATGTAAAGAAATATTACTTTATTTGAAAATGTGTTTCGGTTTTAAAAGGTCCCACATTGATATAATTCGTGGATAAGGTGATAAGGCTTCGAAATCCACTCATCCAATAAGTTTTTGACATGTGTAGTTCATAGATTTTACATTATCTTTCCATTTTATTTAAATCGTCAAATAATGATGTCATCGCTGCATCATTATTATGTCATAAATAATTTAATTTATTTAATGTTTAAAAATCATAAAAAAAATACTATGATGTAGGAAATCTTTTTATCTTTCCAATGACTATTTATAATCAAAAATCTGATCTTTATAACCCCATGTAAAAATTGTTTTCGTAAAACATATTATGTTTGTGTCATTTTTACTTTAACATTTAATAAAAAGTTATTTATGTCATTTCCAAACCAAAGTGTCTCCATGGGGTCCCCAAGTTGACCCATGGCTTTTCTTGGTCGGCCATGACACAACCAATAAGGTTGGGACACGTGTCTATGTCATTTCCTATTATTAAAGCATTATTTATACCTTAAACTACCCTAATTACCACTAATCGCGATTAAAAACTTAATAAGTTACTATTCACCAAAAAATTATTATAATCTCATTGAACCACATTTTACTTCTTAATGACAACCATGTATGTCGGATTTTCAAAATTCAATACACATTAGTGTTAAACTTTCATTTAACTGAAAAATCAGTTTGCTTGATTACCACTTAGTGGTTTCACTATTCATCAAAAATTGAAGTTTTTCAGAAAATTACCAAAAATTCACCCTAAGCTATATTTGATATTCCGAATTCAAAAATGAAGTCTATTTTACAAAATTCAAATCATATAAGTCACATTAATTAATTTAATAATTAATTCCCGCTGCCAGAGCAAATAGCGTGTTTTTACAAAACAATAAGTATCAAAAGATTGACACCAGTTTAAGTCTAATTTCAAAGTGAAATTGATTCCAATGACCACCATTGGATAAAATGGTAAAAATATATTATAATTTCACTTAAAAACTAATTCAAAACATAATCTAATCATATAAATAAATTAGATTAAAAGGCAGTTTTGATGTAAAATGCAGTATTTTTCACTATTCATTAAAAAATGAACATTGTCAGAAAAATACCAAAAATTCACACAAGGTAAATTTTGATGTCCCAATCATAAAGGATAAGTTTATTTTGACCAACATAGTTTATAAAATTGTCAAAATATAGATTCAAAAATGGTTTTCCATCAAAAGGCAGTAAAACAATCTTTTAAGAATATTAGTGTATTCCATGCATAAGATTGTATTTATTTTCATTTTAAGCCTCTATAACACTATCTTAATCATTAATAGACCTAGATAAAAATATCTATTATTCATTACTTACTTGGGATGTTACATCCTTCCCCCCTTTAGAAAATTGCGTCCCCGCAATTTATTTACTTATCGAATAAATGGGGGTACTTATCCCTCATTTCATTTTCAGATTCCCATGTTGCCTCTTCAATCATGTGGTTTTTCCACAAAACCTTTACCTACTTAATCACCTTATTTCGTAACACTTGCTCCCTGTGGTCAAGAATCTGGACCGGTTGTTCCTCATAAGATAGGTTCTCTTCCAGCTGAACTACCTCTGGACTCAAAACATGAGATGGATCTGACATATACTTTCTCAACATCGAAATGTGAAAAACATTGTGTACCTGAGATAAACTCGGAGGTAAAGCCACTCGGTATGCAACTGATCCAACTCTCTCAAGAATTTTGTATGGTCCAATGAACCTTGGACTCAACTTTCCTTTCTTACCAAATCTCATCACACTTTTCCAAGGGGAAACCTTGAGAAAAACATGATCACCTACCTCGAAAGATTGATCCTTCCTCCGGTTATCCGCATAACTCTTCTGCCTGCTCTGAGCTGTTCTCATGTATTTCTGAATCAGCTGAACTTTTTCTGCCATCTCTTCTACCAATTCTGGTCCCATCAACTTCCTTTCACCCACTTCATCCCAGAAAGCTGGAGTTCGACACCGCTTCCCATATAATGCCTGAAATGGTGCCATCTGTATACTAGAATGGAAACTGTTATTATATGAAAACTCAACCAAAGAAAGATGTTGGTCCCAACTTCCCTGATAATCCATAGAACAAGCTCGTAGAATATCCTCCAATGTCTGAATTGTTCGTTCTGACTGCCCATCTGATTGAGGATGAAAAACTGTACTAAAATTTAATTCAGTACCCAACGACTTCTGAAGGCCTTTCCAAAAGTTAGAAGTAAAACTGGGATCACGATCCGATACAATGGAGAGAGGAACTCCATGTAACCTGACTATCTCTTTAAGATACAAACGGGAAAGTTGATCAAGAGAGAAAGTATCTCGTATAGCAAGGAAATGAGCAGATTTGGTCAAGCGATCAACAATAACCCAGATTGCATTATTACCTCGAGATATCTTCGGTAATCCAACAACAAAGTCCATGGATATATTCTCCCATTTCCACTCTGGCACTGGTAAAGGCTGAAGCATCCCTTTCGGTAACTGCCGCTCTGCTTTAACCTGTTGACATGTCAAACACTTCACAGTAAAATCAGCAATATCTCTTTTCATTCCATCCCACCAGTAATACTCCCGTAGATCTCTATACATCTTCGTGCTGCCCGGATGAACTGAAAACGGAGAACTATGAGCTTCACATAATATCTCTCTCTTCAACTGTGAATCACAAGGCACACACAATCTCTTCCCAAATCTCAAAACACAATCATTATCAATGTTGAATTCAGGCAACTTACCTTTCTGAACCAGCTCTACCTTTTTCTGCAACTCACTATCTTGCTTCTGTGCCTGCTTGATTCTATCTGATAGAGAAGATCTCACTGATACCTGAAACAAAACAGAAGGACTTCCTGCACCAACAACTTCTATGCCAAAGTTCATCAAATCGTTAACCAAAGGATCACGTTCCAAACGCAACATTGTTAATGAAGCATTACTTTTTCGACTCAAAGCATCAGCCACTTTATTTGCTTTTCCCGGATTGTAATGAATTGTACAATCATAATCCTTGATTAATTCCAGCCATCTCCTTTGTCTCATTTTTAACTCTTTCTGAGTGAATATATACTTTAAACTTTTGTGATCGGTATATATTTCACACTTTACTCCATAAAAATGATGCCTCTAAATTTTTAAAGCAAAAAACAACAACAGCTAGTTCCAAATCATGTGTAGGGTAATTTACCTCATGAGTTTTCAACTGTCGTGAAGCATAAGCAATTACCTGATCATTCTGCATTATGACGCAACCAAGTCCTTTCAATGAAGCATCACTGTATATAACAAACTCACCATTCCTGGAAGGTAGTGCCAAAACTGGAGCATTCACCAATCTTCTTTTCAATTCTTGAAAACAATCATCACATTCTTTTGTCCAGATAAACTTAACACCCTTCCGAGTTAGCTTAGTCATTGGACTAGATAACCGTGAAAAATTTCTAACAAACCTTCGGTAATAGCCCGCCAAACCAAGGAAGCTACGAATCTCGGTTACATTTGTGGGTCTTGGCCATTCTTCCACAACTTTTGTTTTTGCAGGATCAACAGTTATTCCATCTTTAGAAACAATGTGACCAAGGAAAGAAATTTGCTGCAACCAAAACTCACACTTGCTGAATTTCCCATACAATTTCTTTTCTTTTAAGGTTTGAAAGATAACCCTTAAATGTTTTTCATGCTCCTCTTTACTTTTAGAAAACACCAAAATATCATCAATGAAAACCATCACAAACTTATCCAAGAACTCATGGAAAATTCTATTCATTAAGTCCATGAATACAGCAGGTGCATTGGTTAGCCCAAAAGGCATTACTACAAATTCATAATGGCCATATCTCGTACGGAACACGGTCTTCGGAATATCTGCCTCCTTTACCTTCAGCTGATGGTACCCCGATCTTAGGTCAATCTTTGAAAAAAACTGAGCTCCCTGGAGCTGATCAAACAAATCATCGATATGAGGCAAAGGATATTTGTTCTTAACAGTGATATTATTCAAGGCTCTATAATCAATGCAAAGTCTCATAGGACCATCTTTCTTTTTAACAAACAAAACAGGATCACCCCATGGTGATGTGCTAGGTCTAATGAAACCTTTCTCTAATAAATCTTCCAATTGCTCCTTCAACTCTAAAAGTTCAATTTGTGTCATTCGATAAGGGGGTTTTGAAATTGGCTTAGCATCAGGAACTAAGTCAGCAGTAAACTCGACTTCCCGATCTGGTATTATTCCAGGCAACTCATCAGGAAAAACATCAGGATACTCATTTACCACTGGCACATCATTAATCTGAACAGTTCCTTTATTTTCAACGATGTGTGCAAGGTAACATTCATTTCCATATTTTACAAGTTTCTCGGCCTCTTGATATGTTATCAAAAGTAAGGGTTCATTCTTGTAAACAAACTGAAAGTATTTCTGAAAAGAAACTTCTTTAGCTCTACAGTCAATCTTAGCATGGTAAATAGAGAGCCAATCCATACCCAGGATAACATCAAACTCTACTAGAGGTAGAACAATAAGGTTTGCAAGTAGGTTCTTTCCACAGATAAGGATAGGAAGATTCTTATAAATTCTTTTTGCCTCAACATTTCCCCCAGGTGTTTTTACCAAAAGTTCAAGAGTCATTTCTTGAGATGGTATTCCCATTTTACTAGAAAAGGTTTCAGAGATGAAATAATGTGTAGATCCCGAATCAAACAACACACTGGCATAATCTGAAAAAACAAAAAAAGTACCTGATACAACTTCATTTGATGGCCCGACATCTGCTGAAGTAGTTGCAAAGGATTTCACAACCCCTTTCTGCTTGTAGTCTAACTGCTTCCCATCACTCAAGCTCCTTGTCAGACACTCGTTTGCATAGTGACCCATCTCATTGCACTTATAACATTTCACTAACTATAAATCAAATTTGTTCTTACCTTCACCTTGATCCTTTTCAGTGCAATCACAATCCTTATGTCGCATCTTAACACATCGGTAGCACTTCCCAGAATTCAGAAGACATTCCCCAGCATGCCTTTTTCCACATTTATCACAAACTGGAAACTTAGTTCTCTTACCATCAGACTTTTTTGAAGAATTATTAACTTTCTCCTGCCACCTCGGTCTCTTCTTCTGCTGGTTGTTATAGAAAACTTGGTCATCGGCAAACTCCATTTCCACCTTCTCAGCACATCGAACAAGATTTTCATAACTTTTAAACTCACGAGAAGCTAATGCCCTTCGATACTTTGGCTTTAATCCTGAGTAGAAACGATTGATTTTACTATCAAGGTCCCGGATAAAATTTGGAGCATACCTTGCCAATCGAGTGAACCTTTCTTCATAGGCAGCCACTGAGTCTTCCTCTTGCCTCAATTCCAAGAATTGCTTTTCCATCCTAAGTCGAACAGCCTTAGGGAAATACTTCTCAAGAAACATAACTTTGAATTCATCCCAGTCAAGAGCATCAATCTCATCGGCGTCCCGAATATTTTTAACCATAGACCACCACTGATCTGCTTCACCCTCCAAACGGTAAATAGCAAGACTAACCTTTTGATTGTCTGAACACCCCATGACATCAAAAATCTTCTCCAGTGCTTTAATCCACCCTTCAGCTAGCACAGGGTCAGATGATCCTCTGAATGATGGTGGATGTTGCCTCATGAAATGTTCCACCACTGACAAGTTCCTCTGCGGTTGTTCTGGCTGATCTCGTGCATGGATACCACCGCCATTTATCGCTTGAGTCAACTGAGCCATTACTGCAACAAACTGTTCAGTTCCAATTCCGACCATTTCTGGATGCTGATTCAGAAGTTTATTTCCTTCTGTATGCCTTCCTAGCACTGCTTCCCTGTTTCCTCTGCGGAAAACCATTCTGAACAAACATGTCTTAGATGAAGCAACATGGTAATCTTTAAATTCTATATCATTTCAAAAAAAAATATTTTTGGATAATCATTTAATATAATTCTAACTCCTAAAGTTATCTAAACCGACCTCTGATACCAACTATAAGGCCCCAGCCTTAAACCTTACTTAATCTTGAGTTATTACAAGATTACACATTGAGGATCTTTTCGGGTTTAGAGTTTTAGAGAATTATATCATAAAACTTTCATTACATTCCACATATAAACAAAGTGGTTACATAAAGATAGTATTCTTAATTCCCATCAATGGAAACACAGTTAAAATAAAACATGGATTATTTCTTGACACATCCTTGACTCTATCATCTTATCATGTACCTTTCCCTTGACCTGTGAAAAACATTTCAAAAACTTGGGATGAGCATAAAAAATCAGTATGGGTTATAAAAAACATGGAAAGGAAACATGTGTTCATATATACATAAGAATTAAATCATACTTTACCCATAAAACATAGGCACTTTAACATACCTCATAAAATCATGAATAAATCATAGAAATCATAAGACATAAAGGTAACTTGAGGCATTCATAACATTCTCACGTAGGGAGTAACCCTCTTGGTTACGTTTGGAATACCCATCACAGTATATTCCCTAAAATATCTTCGGAGAAACCTTAACGTTTCACTCCTTCGCGTTACCCAATGCATTGGAGAGCTATAACGGGCTCACCCGCCCTTAGTTTATCACGGAACCACCCGTCTTCATAATAATGCCCAAGAACCATAACATAATCATATCACATAAAACATGCATAAAGGAAACATAAAATTTCCACATTTCAATCACGAGATATCAATACAACACATTGATATAAAAACATTATGAAAACCATTTTCAATACCAAAATAAAAGAAAAGTAAAACATGGTATTTATTTTTCTTTTAAAAAGAAGGTATGGCTTGTAGAGGAAGCCGAAACTCAAATAACGGTCACGACGGCGGAGAAGTCGTTGTCGCCTCATACATACGACAAAAACATTCCCTTTTGTCATTTAGTAAACACTTCGTATAAAAAAGATTCCTTTTGAATAAACGTAAAAGTCAAAGGGGTTTATACACCGTATAAAAGAAAGTTGTGTATAAAATAAAATATGCCTCAACGAAAGGAGATTGAGACGAAATCCCATACCTCGTATCCGACTTGACCCGACCATTCTTTAATCTCCTGAATAATAAACTTGAGTTAATATATACTTGCTTATGAATCTTTTTCAAGTTCATTATTCCTTTTATACCATGTTATGAACATCATGTAATCAGTTAAGTTAATAATGTTCATTTTGTCGGTATTTGGTTCTTAAGTCAAAAATAGACTTCTTACACTTACATGTTGTTAATTTGGTCAAAGGTTCATTATATCCAGAATGGTATTCATGATGTAGATATCATATATGTCATATATATCCAGTACATACTTGAATTTATAATATTACATAATCATTTAGAGGTAAGAAATGAAATGCACCGTTCATGGAGACGGTAAGCCGTACGTACGCATGAACGCTACTTTCATTTCTATTTCGTATTTTATAGAATGGAATCATAATGATATAAAGGTATATTATAATTCTAGTATAATATCATATATAATATCATAGTTCCATCCTTTATATGTCCCACATATGGTATTTAACGAATCAAATCACTTTGAGGGGGCGGTAGTCCGCACTTCCTAAAATGAAGATATCGTGTTTACCCATAATGGAAACCATAAAGGTATGACCAAAATGAAAAAACAGAAGCTTAAGGAAAACATAAACATATTATATATCATATATAAAAATAGTGACATCATAATGGCCACCTTTGAAGGTGTTAAATGAGTGTTGAACAATCATCGTTTCGGGAGGCAGAATTTCGCCATCCACAGAAACCGTATGTTCTTTAACCATTTGATGTAGTTGTGTGAGAGTGTAGCTCAAATAAATATTATAAAAACATCCTTGTATATTTAAGATACTGGTGTTGTTACAAAATAAGTAAATAAAAAGAGTTTAGGGGGTTGGAGAAGCAAAATAAAACAAATGAACATGAGAGAATGTATTACCTTTAAAAAGTGTAACTCCTTTTGATTTGAGACTAAAGGCTTCCTTTGAAAGGATTCTGCCCAAAGGGAATCCTATAGGATTAGGAGAGGTATGTGGAGAGAGTAAATGGGCAGGGTTTGGCCGAGCCAAAGGCTTGAGGAGTGTGTGAAATGAGGTAGAGGTGGGGGCCTTTTATAAGAGGAGAGGAGGGGCACTTTTGGAATGTAAAGAAATATTACTTTATTTGAAAATGTTTTTCGGTTTTAAAAGGTCCCACATTGATATAATTCGTGTATAAGGTGATAAGGCTTCTAAATCCACTCATACAATAATTTTTGGACATGTGTAGTTCATATATTTTACATTATCTTTCCATTTTATTTAAATCGTCAAATAATGATGTCATCGCTGCATCATTATTATGTCAAAAATAATTTAATTTATTTAATGTCTAAAAATCATAAAAAAAATACTATGATGTAGGAAATCTTTTTATATTTCCAATGACTATTTATAATCAAAAATATGATCTTTATAACCCCATGTAAAAATTGTTTTCGTAAAACATATTATGTTTGTGTCATTTTTACTTTAACATTTAATAAAAAGTTATTTATGTCATTTCCAAACCAAAGTGTCTCCATGGGGTACCCAAGTTGACCCATGGCTTGTCTTGGTCGGCAATGACACAACCAATAATGTTGGGACATGTGTCTAGGTCATTTCCTATTATTAAAGCATTATTTATACCTTAAACTACCCTAATTACCACTAATCGCGATTAAAAACTTAATAAGTTACTATTCACCAAAAAATTATTATAATCTCATTGAACCACATTTTACTTCTTAATGACAACCATGTATGTCGGATTTTCAAAATTCAATACACATTAGTGTTAAACTTTCATTTAACTGAAAAATCAGTTTGCTTGATTACCACTTAGTGGTTTCACTATTCATCAAAAATTGAAGTTTTTCAGAAAATTACCAAAAATTCACCCTAAGCTATATTTGATATTCCGAATTCAAAAATGAAGTCTATTTTACAAAATTAAAATCATATAAGTCACATTAATTAATTTAATAATTAATTCCCGTTGCCAGAGCAAATAGCGTGTTTTTACAAAACAATAAGTATCAAAAGATTGACACCAGTTTAAGTCTAATTTCAAAGTGAAATTGATTCCAATGACCACCATTGGATAAAATGGTAAAAATATATTCTAATTTCACTTCAAAACCAATTCAAAACATAATCTAATCATATAAATAAATTATATTAAAAGGCAGTTTTGATGTAAAATGCAGTATTTTTCACTATTCATTAAAAAATGAACATTGTCAGAAAAATACCAAAAATTCACACAAGGTAAATTTTGATGTCCCAATCATAAAGGATAAGTTTATTTTGACCAACATAGTTTATAAAATTGTCAAAATATAGATTCAAAAATGGTTTTCCATCAAAAGGCAGTAAAACATTCTTTTAAGAATATTAGTGTATTCCATGCATAAGATTGTATTTATTTTCATTTTAAGCCTCTATAACACTATCTTAATCATTAATAGACATAGATAAAAATATCTATTATTCATTACTTACTTGGGATGTTACAATCAGATTCATCAAATTTCACATGAACTGATTCTTCAACAATCCTTGACTTTTTATTATAGACTCTATAAGCTTTGTAGGTAGCAGAATATCTGAAGAAAATAACTTCATCAGATTTTGGATCGAACTTACCAAGATTATATTTGGTGTTCAAGATATAGACCTTTCATCCAAAAACTATAAAGTAATTTACTTTAGGTTTTCTGTTATTTCATATTTCATAGGATGTATTTTTCAAAATAGGTCTAATTAAAACTCTATTAATTATATAGCAAGCTATATTTATAGCTTCTACACAAAAATATATAGGTAGGCTATATTAATTTAACATAGTTCTATCCATTTCTTGAATTGTTCTATTTCTTTTTTCTACAATCTCATTCTGTTGAGGTGTTCTTGGTGCAGATAAGGTATGTTTAATACCCATGTTTGAGCAAAAGGAATTAAATTCCTGATTCTCAAATTCTCCACCATGATCACTTCTTAGTGAGATTATATTAAAAACTTTTTCATTTTGAACAGATTTTCAGAAACTTTCAAATAAATTAAAATCTTTTTTTTAAAATTTAAAAAAGAAAATCCAAGTAAATCTAGAATAATCATCAACTAATACATAAAAATATAATTTACCAGCTAATATTGCTACTCTATAAGGTCCAAACAAATCCATATGGATAATTTCTAGAGGTTTAGTTGTAGCAACTTTATTAACAGATTTGAATGATGATTTGTGTTGCTTGCCAAGTTGGAATGCATCACATAATCTGTCACTTTCAAATTTGAGACTAGGAAAATCAGAAACTAGATGTTTCTTAGATAATTTATGTAAAACATATACATTGCAATGTCCAAGTCTCCTATGTCAGATCCAAGATTCACTTACTTTAGCAGTCAAGCAGTTTACTTGTTGTTTACACAAGGAATTTAAATCCAAAGTATAGACATTATCAGTTCCTGGTGCCTTAAATTTAAATAGTTTATCTTTAGAAATAGTACAACAATTGTTAGTAAAATCAACAGTATATCCATCATCACAAAGTTGAGAGATACTTATCAGGTTGTGTTTTAATCCTTGTACATAAAGTACTTTTTTGATTGAGACTATTTTTGGATCTCCAACAGTTCTAATGCCAATGATTTTTCCTTTGGTATTGTCACCAAATGTGACAAGTCCTCCTTCCTTTTGAGTGAGTGAAGAAAAATTCAATGAGTTTACACTCATATGTCTTGAGTAGCCACTTTCCATGTACCATATATCTTTTCTACTCTGGTGGTCTGCTACCTGCAAATTCATTCAAACAAATTACTTTGGTACCCATATTTTGTTGGGTCCAGAGGTGTTAGCTAGCAATAATCTGGGTATCTAGATTTTCTTTATTCTTTTAAAATCAGCTGAATCGTATAAGTCTTTTGAAACATAGGCTTTCTTAATACCACAAATTTGAGGTTGTCTTAAGAAATGATTTTTAGCTATATGTCCCTTTGTCCCACAAAAGTTATAATTAACCCTTTTAGAGCTAGGAAAAAAATAATTTTTATAAATCTTAGGTTTTTCCCCTTTACTTCCAATTCCAAATATCTCCTTTTTAATGACATTTTTTCCAAGAATTTCATTTAATGAATTCTCTCATTTTGTAAAAACCAATGCAGCCTGTTTGTAAGATTCTACTTCATCCTGCAGTTTTTTTATTATTGATTCAAAATTAATATAGTTAGTGTTAATAGAATTGTATTTATCAGTTAATTCCTTATGTTGTTTTAAAATTGTATCTCTTTCATCTGAAACAGCTTTATGTATGTTCTTTAGTAGCTTATGTTTCTTAAATAGTGTGTCATATCTTTCTTCAAGCATAATTTAGTAGGCTGCAAGTTTTTCATTTGTGTAGTTTGATTCAGAATTTGATTTATTATTTGAGTCAGAGGAGTAATATGAGTGTACCTCATCGGTTTCTGCCATGAAACACATGTTTTCTTTTATATTTACTTCTTCTTTCTCTAAGCTTGATTCAGGAGAGCTACTGGAGTCTTCAGATACACTCCAAGTGGATTTCATAGCTTTCTTGTCTTTCTGCTCATAGTCATTTCTTTTGAATAATTTCTTCTTCTTTGCATCTTTCAATTGTGGGAAATATGGTCTGATATTCCCTATCTTCTTGAATTCATAGAATCTTACTTCCTTATCATCTCTCTTAAAGTATTTTTTGAAGTCTCTTTTCTTGCTGTAGAATTTTCTAAATTTTCTGGCTAGCTGAGTCAGTTCTTCATCTGAGTTTCATGAGTCGGAGCTCTCTGATTTAGCTTTGACTTCTCTGTTCTTCATCTTTCTATTATTTTGTTGTGAAGTTACCTTCAAGGCAGTATCATCCTTTTTTATGTAGATTTATGTTCATTTGCCTCATCTTGCATTTCAGCTTCATACATCATCAGTGTACCAATCAGCTCTCTCATGGTTAGATTTTTGATAGGTGTTGATTGTCTGATTGCAGTAGAGATACCATTCCATCGAGTAGGAAGTACCCTCAGTACTTTTTATGCTTGATCAGCCTGCTTGATAGGTTCTCCTAGAGCTGTTATATTACTGAAAATTTCTGTCAATCTCCCATTCATTTGGGTAATTATTTCACCTTCAAACATTATGAAAGTATTAAATTTCAATTTGGTAGTTGTATATCTCATTTGTCTCACATTGTCTATTCCTTCATATGCCACATCTATTGTTTACCACATCTCATATGCTGTTGGGCACTGAGATACTCTATTAATTTCATTTGGTCCTAGACTGCAGATGATTGCATTCATAGCCTTAGGATTTATATCATACTCTGCCTTTGTAGAAGCACTCCATGTCTCAGACTTTTTAGGAATTTCATAAGGAGTCATAATCTTTGAATAGATTTTATATCCGAGGTTTTCAGATATATTATCATGCACGATTTCCAGCAGCCATAGTTGTCTCCATTAAAATATGGTGCTCTGACCATTGACATCTCTTCTCTTGTATCAGTCATGATGCTCTATTGTATAATATTTAAATGCTTCTAGATTACTAAGGCTCTATCAGAAGATCCACCTTTGATACCAATTGTTGGATCTTGAATATACAGATTATACACAAAAGGGGGGTGAATTGTGTCTTTCAGATTTTTCATTAACTCTTCGATTGAACGAGTTCTTTCCTCTATGCTTTATCAGATTTGATCATGCAGCGGAATAAGTAAAAGCAAGGAAACATATATGTATAGTGGTTAGGGGAATAAAATTCTCTTAGTCCACTCCACCAACGCTCAACTCCACGAGCTTGGTGATTTTTACTATCTGGTCCTCTTTTCCACAGACCTTCTAACAACTGAAATGTAGGCAGTTGACACCTTTACAATTTTCAGGCTAACAAAGACTTATGGTTCAAACACGAACCAACTCAGCTTAGTACGAGAAGCTGGTTACTTAAGATAAAAATAATTTTAGAAAGAACTTTTTCAGTTGATCTTCACAATTGCAACAGAATGCAATTAACAGTAGATAGATCGTCGTCTCTAGAAATATTGATTTTCAAGTCGAAGCAGTTCTGAGTCGATCTGGTTGCAGTGGATATAGAGATATAATTCACAACTTCAGCAGTAGTATATCCACATTAGATATTTTATGTAGAACAACTGAATCTTTTATCAAGTTCTTTCTTTTAAAATAAACAGATCTTTGACGCTCCTTTTGAATCAGCAGAACTGAGTGCTTTAAGCAGTCTCTGTTTTCCACCTTTTTGAATAATAGATTGATTACCACACTCATGTGCCTGGTGTTTCAGATAAAAGATATATAATAAAGTCAAGCATATCCACTTCACATTTAGATCCATAAAAGTCACCTTTTGATTTGCGATATTCAAAAATCTGAATTTACAGAGTAGTCGTAACTTCCCTGAAGACTCGGCATAAAAAGCTCCTTTTAATTAGGTCTTTAATCCATTGATAAAACGGCTTTGAATCAGTCAAATTCATATTTTAAAATCGACTTTAAATCCGGATTGAAATCCGCCTAACAATCAGCTTGCTGACCATTGCATAAAAATATCATCTTTCAAACTTTCCAACGCCAAACGTAAGGTTGATGACGTGGCCTCCAAACGTAGGGTTGACAACGTAAGGTTGAACATAAACATAGGGTTCATGTTACTTTCTTCAAATGTAAGGTTGATCATAAACGTAGGGTTGATCATCCATACTTTTTCTTCAACTCTCAGATGAAAGATAAAAGATCCATTCAAATAACGTATGGTTGTTTACAAAAGTAAGGTTGATTAACCATACTTTTGAGAAACAAGCATAACGTTTAGTACTTACGTACAGTTCTCCTTCCATACTTTGTTGATAACCCAAATGTAAGGTTCCTTACTAACGTAAGGTTCTTCTTACATACTTTGCTAATAAGATATGGTTGATTAACCATACTTTTCTCTTATCTAAAAAAGTATACATGCTTTTCATCCTTACACTACGTTTATCTACGTAGGGTATGAACAGTGATTCCAGGACACGCTAAAGCAGATCCCGAATAAGTAAGGTATGAACAGTGATTCCAGGACACGCTAAAGTAGATACTGAATAAGTAAGGTATGAACAGTGTTTCCAGAACGCGCTAAAATAGTTCCCAAATAAGTAATAAATTCTCGTTATTTCAAGAGTAAAATAAATTAATAAATTCCTGAAAAATACTAAATTAAATAATTAGAAAATAATTAAGGGTATTTTTGAGCATCAAAATTATCATTAAGAGACAGAGTATTATTTTCAATAATCACCCCCTTTAAATAACATTATTATGTATTGTTGAAAACAATAATTTTCTCAACATTACGTAGGTAATCCCAAGATAAATATTGATCGATTCTTAGATGGTTTAAAACCATTCCTCTGAAGGTCTTTGGTCTCCCAAAATTTCTCATCATATAAATATGTAGTCTCATATGCTATCAAGATAGAGAAATAATTTTCTAAGTCCTGTGAATTTAAGGGAAAACAAGAGAAGAAGAGGGTGGTGGAGAAAAGAATGGATAAAGGGAAGAATAAATAAGGTAATTTTTTGATGTTCTATACTTGTGGAAGGAAATACCCAGGTGCCTGCTTAAAAGGAAAAGGATTTTTCTACAAGTGTGGTGAAGAAGGCCCCCAAACCCATGATTACAAGGGAAAAAAATAAGCTACCAATGTTCAATGATATGATTATAGGGAGATGGGATTCTATGAAAATTATTGTACAAAGCATCAAGGAAAATTTCCCTAGAAAAGGTCAAGGTATCAAGGAAAAGGTTATGCTATCAAAACAACTAATATTTAAGTTACTAATGATGTGGTGATATTACTTTAATCATCTCCTCAAATTTGGATAAAGTTTTCTTTGATTCTAGTTCATTGCATTCCTTTATATCTTCCCAATTTTCTTTAAAAATTAGATATTTCTAATTCACCTTAACAAGGGACTTTTTAGTAAATAATCCTAGTAGAAACCCTATTGCAATAAATATATATTGATCAGTTTCTATTATGACACATAAACATTCTCTAATTGCTGATTTTATCACTATACCTATGGTTGATTTTGATATAATCCTTTGTATGGACTCACTGTCAAAATATAATGTAAAATTTTATTACAAAGAGAAGTAAATTATTATTCATGATGAAGGTATGGAATTTCTCATCTTTATAGGGGAGACTTCATCATATGATTCATATTTGGATCCACCTCCAGTAGTTCTTATAAATGAAATTCTTGGGGAAGAAGAGAAAACATCATCAATGGATGAGGAAAGAAATCTTCAAATTGAGGATCTACCTATTGTATAGGAATAAATTGATGTATTTTCATAGGATTTACCTAGACATACTCTAGAGCATGAATTTTAGTTTTCGATTGATTTAATCCCTGATGAAAGGCCAATATCAAAGACTCCTTATAGAATGAACACTATAGAATTAGTGGAGCTGAAGAAACGACTAGAGGAGTTGAGTAATAAGGGATTTATTCACCATAGTGTTTCTCTATGGGGATCCCCTATTCTTTTTTTCAAGAAGAAAGATGGATCTATGATGTTGTTCATTGACTATAGATAAATCAATGTTATTACAATGAAGAACAAGTATCATCAGCCTCGTATTGATTATTTATTCGATCAACTTCATAGAGCTCAATATAATTCAAAGATTGAACTTTGATATAGATATCATTAATTTAATGTGAGGAAAGAATATATTCCAAAGATAGAATTCTGAACCAGTTATGGACATTATGAGTTTACAGTGATGTCATTTGTATAGACTAATGCCCCCTCTATTTTTATGGATATGATGAATAGAGTGTTCAATTAATATCTTGAAAATTATGTTGTGGTATTTATTGATGATATCTTGATATATTTCAAAATATATGAGGACCATGAGAACCACTTGTGGGTTGTTCTAGAGACTCTTAAAATAAAATATTTATATAGGAAGTTTAGAAAGTGTGAATTCTAGCTTGAAATAGTTTCTTTTCTTGGCCATATTATCTCTAAGTATGGAATCTTGGTTGATCTTGTGAAGACAAAGGTAGTTTAGGAACGGCCTGCATCAACAAACATAATCGGGGTATGTAGTTTTATTGGTTTAGCAGGTTACTATCAGCGTTTCATTTATAATTTTACCCGATTAGCTAACCCATTAACCAAGATTACTCATAAAGGGGTTAAGTTTATATGGATAAAATAATGTGAATAATTTTTTAAAGAATTTAAGAGGATATTAGTGAATGATCTGATCTTGACTCTATCATTGGGAAATGGTGGATTTTTTATTTATAGTGATTCATCAAAAAAAGGACTTGGTTGTGTCCTTATGAGGAATGATAGAATTATTTCTTATACATTAAAGCAATTAAAAACTCATGAACAAAACTATTCAACTCGTGATCTTGAGTTAGAAACTATAATATTTGCTCTGAAGATATGTATACACTATCACTATGGTGAAATATGTGAGATATATACAAATCATAAGAGTTTGAAATATATATTATCACATAAAGAACTCAACATGAGTCAAATATGATGACTTGAGATACTCAAGGATTATTATTTTTCAATACACTATCACCTAGGGAAGGAGAATAAGGTAGCAGATGCATTGAGTAGGAAGGATCATGGAGTTCTAAACAAAATGAGGATTGAAAGGGATCATGTGTTCATAGATCTAGTGAAGATGGATATGGTAATTATCAAGAAAGGTGAAACATCACTAATTTTTCAATTGGTTTCTCAACCATCTTTATTAGAGGTGGATTACAAGTTCTTTGTCTGAAGATGAGAATTTTCAAAGGAAAATTAAAAATGTAAATGATGGGAAGTTGGAAGACTTTTTGTATGAGGATGGAATTATAAAATTTGGGAAGAGGCTTTGTGTTCCCTCTATTTACAAGCTAAAAATTGAATTATTGGATGATGCCCATATCTCAAATTTCTCTATAAAACTCGGTAGCACTAAGATGTATAGAGATTTTAAGAAACATTTTTTTATGGGATAATAAGAACTGGGAAATTATTGATTATGTATCAAGGTGTTTAGTCTATCAATAGGTGAAGGCTAAAAGACAACATACTAGAGGATTCATGAAACCTATACCTATTACTACATGTAAATGGGATAAAATTACTATAGATTTTTTCATTTTATTACCAAAAACTCCCAGAAAGAATGATGCAATATGGGTAATTGTTGATCAATTTACCAAATCTATACAGTTCCTCTCTATAAGGGAGGATTTTCTACTGGATCACCTTGTATGACTCTATATTAATGAAGTTGTAATACTTAATGGAGAATATATTTAAATTATGTCTGATTATAATCTATGATTTACAAAGAAATTATGTAAAAATTTTCATAGATATTTGGATATTGAGCTTCATTTGAGTACTTCTTATCACCCAAAAACTAACAGACAGTTAGAAAGGACGATCCAAACTTTAAAAGACATGTTGAGATCATGATAATTTGACTTTCAAATCATGTAGGATTAGTATTTACCTTTGGTAGAATTTTTCTATAATAATAGTTTCCATTCAAGTATTCAAGTGGCACCATATAAAGCATTGTATGGAAGGAGATTTCATACACAAACTTGTTAAGATAAAGTTAGTGAAAGGAAGATTTTAGGACCATAGCTTGTAAAGGAAACAACAACAAAGGTAAATACTATTAAAACACATATCAAAGCATATCAAAGTAAGAAAAATAGATATTCTAATAATTAAAGGATTTTTAATTTCTAGTGGGATATCATGTTTTCTTGAAAGTATCTCCATAAAAGTGTGTTATAATATTTGGAAAGAAAGGGAAATTGAGCCCTAGGTACATCGAACCTTTTGAAATCCTAGAGATAATTAGAGTTGTGGTTTATCATTTAGAGATTCCACATAGTCTTATAAAGTAAAAAAATTTGTTCTACATATCTTTGTTAAGGAAGTACATACTAGACCCAACACATATCCTCACTTATAAAGTAATATAATTGGAACCTCATTTATCTTACTATGAAGAGCATATCCAGATTCTAGACACTAGAGAAAAAGTGTTGATGAATTGGATGATTCAGATCATAATGTTACTTTTGAAAAATCAAAAAATTGAATAGGTAATGTGGGAACCAGTGGAATTTATTATTAAGAACTACCTAAATCTTTTTATGATCGAAAAAAATTCCAAAATAATCTAAACGATTATCATTAATGTTTTATCTAATGAATCATTCTCATATATAGAAACAAAATGATATATATGACCATTAAATCTTCTCGAAGTTAATTAATAAAATGTAATTTCAATTATGGATAATTATTCACATTTCAGATGATTTTTTGTACATTTTTACAAGTGAACAAATCATGAAAACCAAGGAAACAAACACTTACAAATGAAAAAATTGAATCTTATAACTCATAAAAAAGACCATAAATGAACTTAATAAAACTATAATAAATAAAATACATCTTGAATAGGTTATAAATTAAATTATTAGTGAATATAATTTAATTATCTAGTACATTAAGTTCAAGTTAAGAACACTTTTGGATATAAGGTAAGGGTTTCTTCCCAAACCTCCATTTTTAATTTGGGTTACACTTTCTCTCCATTTACCTTAATGTAATTCTTAATTCCTTTTATATTATTCTTATAAATTTTGTATATATGTTCCAAACTCATGTATCCATATTATTTCATCTTTATTTTATGGGATCATACATATTTTATAAGTTTCCATTTTCAATTCCTCCTAATAAGCATGCCCCATTAAAGAGTACTTACCGATTTCTTACCCATTTTCCAGTACACTCCATAATATGTTATAAGAAACCAATATTTTTATAAGATCAATTTTTTGTCATGAAAAACTATCTTATATATTTTCTATTTCTATATAATCAAATAATCCTTTGTCCTCTTTAAGTACACTTTTATATTTTTCCTTAAACCACACTGAAGTAGCCCATTTCTAAAGTTCTTAAAAACTCTTTTTACATGTTTTTCACTTCAGTTGGACATAATTATTACTCTTATATAATTTCATTTTACTTATTTTTCTTTTCTAGTATATACATGTTTAAAATGTGATTTTTTTACAAATAAAAAAGTTTTTTTATAAAATAAATCTTCTTTCTAAAGTAAAAAAAAGGGTATTTCTCTCAAGAATTCATTGATGATTTTATTAGAGTATTTTCATCTATTTAAACACCTTCTATTTAATATTATGATTAATTGGGATTTATATTTTATTATATCATATACCATAATTTTTTAAATGGTTTATGATCAGTTTGATTGTGGATGTGCTATCTTGATATCATTCCTCGTGTTACTTTGAATGGTTAGTGATTATGTTTACTGTTTGGGGAAAGTTATTTACATTTCATATATATATGCTGTTTATGTTTCACCCCATTAATATGATGAATTAATTGGACTTATTAAGTTATGGTAGGGGCCCACTAGATCCCATTTATTCATTGGTGGGTCTCATGAGACAAAATAGATATGGACTTTGTTGAGGCATTTCCCATTTATTTTCAAATATGGATTTGGCCGAGGCCTTAACCATTTATTTTTAGATAACTTGGATGATGACTTGACAGTATGTTTCAGATGTCCAGCATTATGCATTCCCTCGTTATGATATTATTAATTGATAATCCATGTGATTTTTTGACTAGTAGAATATTTATGGTTAAGTTTCATTCTCATGTGATTGTTTGTATAGAATTATTTGATCAGTTTTATTCCTTCCATATGATGCTCAAGATTATGTTTTAATGGAATGTGTTTTTATTTATTCATCTTGCCTTATTATTTATTTTTATGATAGCTTCCTATGTATTTTTTACCCTTAGTGAGAGTCTGATCTCACATCATTATTATTGTTATTTTTCCCTAGGATGTGAAGATGCATATTATGAATGACTTGGAGGGATAATCTAGGAATTTATGGATGTTTAGAGTGGAGTTTCTATGTTTTATTTCATTTCAAGTTGCAATTTAAAACTTATGTTTGTATCTAGTTTTCTAAATATACTAAAATATTCATTCCTTTGAGATGAGACTTCCTTTTTTATTATAAAAATGTAATAAAGTAATCCACCAGCTCTGGGCTACTGGGGTTGGGGTCTTTATAATGTATGAGGAGGAACTTAAAGGAAACAAAGAAGAGGAAGATGATCCCAAGAGGAATTCATTATCCTTCAAGACATCTAAATCAAATCTAAAATGGAATATCAAAGAAGAAAGTTCTAGTGATAATGAGTCACCTGGTGATAATGATGAATAAATGGATCACCTAGTTAAACAATTCAAGAAATTATATAATAAGAATAAATTATTAAAGAAATCAAATTATAGTGGTAAGTATGAAAATAAATGAAATTAGAGAAAAAAGTGGGAAAAGGCTAATTCCACTAATGAAGTGTCATTTTATGTTTGTAAAATTAAAGGACACATCAAACCAGACTATCCCAAGATAAAATATTAGAAAAAATATGAGAAAAAGGTTAATAAAAATAAAAAGGCAATTAAATACACCTTGAGTTCCTTAGAGGAAAAATAAGTGATTCACACTCAAGAAAAGATGATAAAAATGAGAAATCTAATATTTGTTTCATGGAAAACAAATATAAGGTACTAAAAACTTTTCTTACATCTACTAAACATATTTTTAATCACTCTGATAATTAAAATGAGGAATAAAATATGTCTAGTGATGATTTATTTGAATGTTGTGATGTGTTGGAATAAAAATTTAATGAACTAAGGGATAAGTATAAAATTTTAAATAAGTAGCATGTTATGTCTGGTCACTTTAAATATAATTTTTCTATAGATAAGTATAATAATACTCATCTATTAAAGAAAAACAATGAACTTAAAATTTTAAATGATCAATTAAAAAAATATTTGAAAAGATTCACTAATGGAAGACAATGTCTTTATAGTATTCTTAGTAAATAGACAACTCCTAAATAAACTACAGGAATTGCTTACCAACCTGGATAAAGGAGAATTAATAAGAAATTTTTTTTTTCCAAATTCTAGTTCTATTAGTTCTATAAATAATTTTTATTATATTAGACCTAAAAAAATTATATCTAAGAGTTTAAAATATATTTATAGGAAACCAGTTAAACAATTTTGGATTCCTAAATCTCTTATCACTAATATTTATGGATCTAAGAAAATATGGGTACCATAATAATTTATTGTTTAAAATACATTGGAGGAAACCTACTTAAAGATTACCATTAAGAACTTATGGTATCTAGACAATGGATGTTCTAGAAATATGACTAGGGACTACTCTATATTTAAGAATATTATCAAAGTTGATGGTGGGCAGGTCACTTTTGGTGACAATGCCAAAGGAAAAATAATTTTACTCAGTTAAATCAATAACTCGGGTACTATTTTAATTTCTAAAGTTTTATTTTTAGATGGAATAAAATATAATCTACTTAGCATCTCAAAACTATGTGATGATGGCTATCATGTTAATTTTGAGAATAATTCTTGCAAAGTTTATAATTATAATCATGTTTTAGTTTTCATTGCTTTACGAAATGAAAATGTTTATATTGTTTATTTAAATTCATTATTTACTAAAAATATTTCTTGTTTAAGTTCCTTTAACTAAGAGTCTTAGATTTGGAATAGGAGATTAGTCCATTATAGCCTGCACTCACTTAGAAAGAAAACTATTAGAGGATAAGTTAAGGATCTTCTTAAACTCGAATTCCCAACAAAAAAAGTCTATAACCCATATCAAAAAGGGAAATATCAAAAAATATATATCAAAACAAAGAAATAATTTTCAACTTATCAACATCTAGAGTTGTTTCGCTTGTAATTTTTTGGACCTTCTAAAGTTTCTATCTTGAATGGAAAGCATTATGCTTATGTTCTAGTAGATGAATTTTCTCGATACACCTGGGTATACTTTCTAGCTCACAAAAGTGAAGTTTGTTCCTATTTTCCAAGTATAAAAAATATGTAGAAAATATTAGTGGACTTATAATTAATACCTTAAGAATTTATCATGTTCATGAGTTTGAAAATCAAGATTTTGAATCTCTATGATCACAACATAGTTATAGTCAAAACTTTTCTACTCTAAGGAACCCATGATAGAATGATGTGGTAGAAAGAAGAAATAAAACCCTTCAAAATATTACTTAGACCATAATCAATGAGTATGATTTACATATTTATTTTTGGTCTGACATTGTGAATTCATATTTCTATATAATTAATAGAGTTATTAATAGACCAATTTTAAAGAAAATCACATATGAGTTATGGAATGGTAGAAAAACAAAAGTTAATTACTTTAGAGTTTTTGGTTGTAAATTCATTATACTCAATAGAAAAGAGAATTTTGAAAAAAATCATCCAAAAGTAATGAAGAGATTTTACTTGAATATTTTATATCCAATAATTCATATGGGGTTTTCAATAAAAGGATCAAGATTGTGGAATAATCTATACATGTCAAATTTGATGAGTAAAATCCACATGAACCTAAGACTTATTTAGAAAACCGAAAAAATGAACTTTCCAACTTAGATATCAATGCCAAATCTAGTGAAAATTCCATGAAACCTATAGAAAAATATCTCAATTATGAGGAACTATTTGAATAGAAACTTGAATAAGAGAATAAAGTATCAAATACTTCTATTCCTAGAGCTATTAGGACTAATAGAGACCATACATTATATAATTTTTTAGGAGACCTAGATAAAGGAACTCATATAATAGATTATCATAGAAACCAAGTTGAACATTAAGATTTCTTGTCACAGCTTGAACCTAATAACATTGTAACGTCCCAATTCTGGAAGCCACCCAGAGGCACCCCATACCCGGTTGGTGACATGGTCTCAAGCGCATTTCCTCGAATGTCATAGGCTACTGACTAACAGCAAGGGCCTTGGGTGTGATAGTGGGGAAACTATGCCCTCATTGGTAGAGTACACAATGGAAGTAAAAAATACATACAATAGTAGAAGCAGTAAATATCCAACAATAGTAAACAGAGGAATACTGGAATAATAAAACAAATAGAGCACATATATAAATGATGCAAGATACATATGTCTAGGAAAGCAGCCAAACAAGTCATAATGCTGGAATACAACAGTACTAAACCAAAGTACAAAAAAATAGAGATAAAAATCTCCTCAACATTGCAAGAATAATCTTGGTCCCATGCTCTCTATCTCCAATGAAATCAAGTACCATAAGTAGAAGGGTGATTTCCCTTATCTATACCTGCAACAATATAATCTATTTGGGCCTAAAAGTATGGCCCAAACAGGGTGTGAGATGAATCCCAGTAGGCAACCACCACAATATTTGTGCCTAACATTCATTGAATATATGGATGGTAAAAGTGCAGAAAGCAATAAACAGGATAGTACTTAATAGTAAACAATCCACAGTTTCAATATCAGGAAACAACTGTCCAAGCAGATAAACACAATAGGTAACCCTCTGGGAAGTGCCCACAGACTATCCCCTCTAGTACTACCTATCAAGTACAAGCAACCCTCTGGGAAGCACACTTACTCTAACCCCTCTGGTTTATCTTAAGAATAGACTCTATGAGGAAGCACTCACATTCAATCCCCCTTATAGTCTAAGGTAAAACGAGACTCTCTGAGGAAGCTCACACAGTATATTCCTCATATAGTCTAGGGTAATCAAGGACTCTCTGGGGAAGCTCGCACGGTCAATTCCCCTTATAGCCCCAAGGTCTAGGACTCTCTGAAGAATATCACTCAGTCAATTCCCCTTATAGACCAGGTCATTCATAGACTCTCTAAGGAAGCACTCACCGTCAATTCCCCTTATAGTCTAAATAGTTCAGGAATAAAATCAAAGACTCTCTGAGGAAGCTCACACAGTCAATCCCCTTATAGTCTAAAGCAATCAATGAATCTCTGAGGAAGCTCACTCGGTCAATTCCTCTTATAGACCTAAGTGGTTTTAGGATCTCTTAGGATGCTCACTCGTTCAATCCCCCTTATAGCCAAAAGTGCTCAAAGACTCTCTAAGGAAGCTCACTCGGTCAATTCCTCTTATAGTCTACTACACCAGGTTCTCACAGCCCTATGTAAGTCAACGAGAATAGAAGTGTAATATGGCCAAAGTAAACCTACAAAGCTACTTGGCTAACAGTCTATAGCATATCAAGCATGTCAGAATACAAACTCTCCATCCTACAGCAACAGGCATAGAAAATAGGCAAGGCATCCAAACTAGCTAAACAAGACCAAACGGTTGCAAACATAACATGCAATGTAAAACATCCAAAGCATGGCAATCATCCCTATACACATAGAAATAACCTCTACTCACACACACTGGCAAGTAGGAAATTAACCGGGTTAAAATAGTAAATTCACAATACCCCCTTCGTGGGTTTTAGTGATTTTGCCCATATAATTCAAAGACCTTAAATCGGAAGGCACAAACCACCTACCTCATAGGGTTTGGAGAAATTGACCTATTCACCCAAAAGCGCTCCAAACTGGGTGAACGCCTCCTCGAAACCACCTCAAAAACTCTTCCCTAACATCAACAAGGTCAACCTTTAACACACAAAGTCAACACAACCATAGATCTACATGCAACCCTTGTAGATCTAGGAAACTAAGAGAGGAAGAGGGATAACCCTAACCAAAACCTCAAAGAACCAAAAGAGGTACTTACCCGAGGAGAACCGTCTTCAATCCTCTAGGAAACCCCTTCGATTTGCCTCCAAAACGAGCCAAGAATCTCCCCCAACCTCTGAAAATCACAACTCCCACATGAGCCACGGGTGGGAGGAAGAATAGTGGAGGAATGAGAAATCTCGAGTGGCCCGGGACTTAAAAACCCTAACTTTAAGTGGTCGCATGGTTACCCCGCACGGTTTGGAAAACCGTGCTCCAACCGTGTGGTTGCTACTTTCTCATCCAGGGAATTCGCACAGCTTGCTCGCACAGTCTGGAAAAATTGTGTGCTGCCCATGCGGATCCCACTATCTCACCTAGGGACTTTGCACGGCTTGCCCGCATGGTCTGACAAACGGTGCACCGCCCATGCGGAGCCCACTTTCAAGGGTTCACGGTTTCTTGGGTTGGCTGCATGGTTTGTTCAGACTGTGCACCAATCTTGCACCCCTGCACAAACTCCACAACTTTAAAGGTTTTACCCAGAAATTCCTCTTTTTCTCAAAAATGACCAGAAAAGAGAAACATACCTGAAAAGAAGATCCAGGTTCTTACAAACTTCCCCCCTTAAATAAATTTATCCCCAAATTTCTCTAAAATGACATAGAAGAAGAAACCCCAAATAACTCCGTCCACTACGCACGTACATCGACCTCCCTCTCCCAAGTCTTATCCTGTACCCATCCGTGCTGCCATAGCACTCGTACCAGAGGAATAGATCGGCCATGAAGAACCTTCGTACTGTGATCCACAATCCAGATAAGATGCTCCTCAAATGATGCATCCACTTCGAGCTCAACCTCCTCAGGTTGAAAGACATGAGATGGGTCTGAAAAGTAACGTCAGAGCTGAGAAACGTGAAAAACTTCATGCATAGCTCAGTACCTATAAGGTAACTGCAACTTGTAGGCAACTATCCCAACTCTCTCCAACACCTCAAATGGCCTGACGTACCTCAGTGAAAGCGTACCCTGTCTCCTAATCCTCTTGTATCCCAACCTCGGTGTGACACGCAGGAAAACCTGATCCCCAACCTCAAACTCCAGAGGTCGTCTCTGTTGATCAGCATAAAACTTCTGTCAAGACTGTGTTGTAGTCATCCACTTCCGAATCATCTCTATCTATTCTATAGTCTCCTGAACAAGACAAGGTCCCAACAAAGCTGCCTCTCCTGCCTCCAGCCAACATAAGGGTGATCGTCATGGCCTACCGTATAAAGTCTCATAAGGTACCATCTGTATAGTTGCTTGAAAACTATTATTGTAGGAAAATTCCACAAGAGGTATATGCTTCTCCCAAGAACCTCCAAAATCCAGAATGCATGCTCAGAGCATGTCCTCAAGAACCTGAATCATATGCTCGGACTGGACATCTGTCTGGGGGTGGTAAGCTGTACTCAAAAGTACTTGTGTAGCCAAAGCCTTATGAAGCCCTTTCCAGAACTGAGAAGTAAAACGTGCATCCCTGTCTGAAATAATGGAGTGTGGAACTCCATGAAGATGTACAATCTCACAGATGTATAACCATCCCAACTCATCAACACTGAAGGTCTCCTTGATCGGTAAGAAGTGAGAAACCTTTGTAAGTATTTCAATGACAACCCAAACTGTGTCATTCCGTCGAGGTGACCTCGGCAAACCGGTCATGAAATCCATCACGACATCATTCTACTTCCACTCAGGAATGGGTAACTGCTGTAAAATCCCTACTGGTTTTTGATGCTCCTCCTTCACTTGCTAACAAGTGGAACACCTCATAACGAAACCAGTAATGTCCCTCTTCATACTTGTCCACCAATACTGATAGTGTAGATCACGATACATATTGGTGACACCATGATGAACTGCCCAAACTAAGGAATGAAAATCCCACATCAACTCCTCGTGTATATCTGTTGACACCCATACGCGTCCCTGGAAATTAAAGATCTCATCCTCGCCTATGGTCTGTCTAGGAATAGGGTCCTCTCCTCACACACTTTCCCTTAGGACTAGGCCTTGAGAATCTGATAGCTGCCTCATTCGAACTTGATCCAGAAGAGTGGAGGTAACAGCTACAGAAGAAAGAAATGTATGCCCCTAACTATCATGCACCTCAAAATGCATCTCAGAGAATAGATCCATAAGCTACCACTCACTGCTGTCCTCTTGAACTGCCTGTATTTGAGTCCTCCTGCTCAATGCATCAGCTACTGCGTTGCCTTTCCCAGGTGTATAGGCAAGCTCAAAGTCAAAAGACTACAGGTACTCAACCCACCTGCGCTGTCTCAAATTCAAATCATGCTGAGTGAAGATGTACTTGAGACTTTTGTGGTTGGTGAAAACCAAAAAATGCTCTCCCAGTAGATAATGTATCCAACAGCATAGGGCATGAACAACATCTTCCAACTCCAGATCATGCGTCGGGTAATTCCTCTCATGTGGCCTCAACTGCCGAGACCAGTACACAACGACTCCATCTCCTTTCATAAGCACAGCTCCCAACCCAATACCTGATGCATCATAGTAAACAGTATATCTCTTGCCCGGCTCTTTCAAGACTAGTATCGGTGCTGAATTTAACCTCCCTTTCAGCTCCTGAAAGGCTGACTCACAAGAATCTGACCATAACAACTTATCACCCTTCTTATTCAGACCCATCAGTGGTGCTGCTAAGCATGAGAATTCTTGTATGAAATGTCTGTAGTATCCATCCAGCCCTAGAAACCCACGCACCTCAAATACATTCTTCATCTGCTCCCAAGAAACTACTGCCCTCACTTTCTCTAGGTCTACTGAAACTCCTGCTTCTGAGATAACATGACCCAGAAAGTGAATCTGATTCATCCAAAAGTGGAACTTCGAGAGCTTATCATATAACTGATGCTCCCTCAGTGTACTCAGAACGATCTCAAGATGGGCATCATGGTCATGTCGAGAGTGAGATTACATCAAGATATCGTCCATGAAGACCACCACGGAGGAATCCAAGTATAGATGGAACACTCGGTTCATCAGTTCCATGAAAACTACAGGCGCATTCGTGAGACCGAACGGCATAACCAAATACTTGTATAGACCATACCTACTCTGGAAGGCTGTAAGAGGTATATCAAATAGTCTAACATGCAACTGATGATAAACAGATCTCAATTCAATCTTCAAGAACATCCAGGCTCCTTGAAGATGGTCAAATAGATCATCAATCCTGAGCAAGGGATATCGGTTCTTGACCTTCAACTGGTTCAAATTCCTATAGTCCAAAAAAATATTGAGGGTGTCATCTTCCTTCTTCGCAAACAGGATAGGACAACCCGAAGGAGAAGTATTGGGTTAGATAAAACCCTTTGCCTACAACTTCTCTAACTTCTTCTTGATATCCTGTAACTCTGGTGTAGCCATCCTATAAGGAGGAATGGACATCGGTGTCGCTCCTGGCACAATCTCAATAGAAAATTCTACCTCATGCTCCGGAGGCAAACCTGAAAAGTCCTCTGGAAAGACGTCCCTAAAAAGATTAACCACTGTAGGAAATTCCAACTGTGAAGTCCCCTGTTCATCTAGATAAAGACTAGCAATGTGGGTTGTAACTGCTCCCAACCCATGATGCTCTGGACCCGCTCTGCTCACCTGGATATCCCACTCGCCCTTATGAAGAAACGATTCACCCTCTGGTAATATGAAACTCACCCTACGGTGATAGATATTGACGACTGACTGGAAGGGAACTAACCAGTCCATTCCGAGAATGACATCATAGCCTATCATCTCTAGGACATAGAGGTCCCATAAAAAGTGACACCCACAAATCTCTAAAGAGAACTCCTTGCACTGACATACACTAGTCATTCTAGTCCCCAACGGAGTGTCTAGTGTCAAAATATCGGTATAAGAAAAGATGCAGAGCCCAAGGCTCTCCACAACAGCAACAGAGATAAAACTATGGGAAGCCCATGTGTCAAAAAGAGCTAAAGATAAAACTGAGGCTACTAAGATTGTACCTCGAACTGTGGAAGGTCTGGGATCCTACTCCTGCTGGGTCTGCTCCACTGCAAAAGTCTGCATGTATCATGGCCCTGTGACCCTGCTTAACCACTCTGAGCTTATCCACCCTGATGTTGCTGAAAACAGGGTGTCTGGCTACCATGGCCACGACCTCCACATTAGCCTGAGCATCCGGAAGGACTCCAATTCCCAGACTGGTGAGAAACTGGTGGAGCTTCTTCTGTACGAGGATTCATAGAAGAACCCCTGTCACCAACTGAAGGTGAGAAGAACTGAAAAAAGCACTAACGGTGACCCATGTTGTTGCAAGATCGGAACTCCATTGGGTCTCTTGGGAAATGTGGCCTCATATTACCACTTCTCCCACACTGGTAGCACACCACCTGGCTACCAGAAGATGCATCCCGTCTGCTCTAATCCCCTTGTGCTGCCTCCCTGCAGCGCTTCCTGCTATCAGCTGGCAGAGCACTAACTCTGGATGCCAAACTACCTTGGCTCACAACTCAAGAATCCCTCAGATTTCACTCTGTGATCAGCACCTGGTTAACGATAGAAGATATTGAAGTCAACCTGAAGATGTTCACATGTGACCAGATGTCATGCCTCATACCATCCTCAAACTTATGTTCAAGGAACAACTCATCACCTCATAGAATAGGCGTGAAACGATGCAGCTCTATGAAGCGAGAGGAATAATCCATAACAGTAAGAGTACCCTACTATAGACTCATGAACTCTCAGGCTCGATCATCCCTCAAGGTCTCTGGATATAATTAATCATAGAAGATACGCCGAAACTCATCCCAAGCCATATTCTACTGGTGGCCCGCCTGTGAGATCACATCCCACCACCTATTGGTGGAGTCTCAGAGCATGTAGGTAGCGAGATTCACCCTCTTCTCTGGAGGTATCTCCAGATGCTCTAAAATCATTAGTGTGGCCTCTATCCATGACTCTGCAGCCTGGGGTCCTCCATCCCCTGAGAAAGTGGGAGGATGTTTCTGCTGAAAGACCCACGTCAAATCTTCCATCGACGGGGCAGGAGGCGGTGCTCCCTGAAAGGTCTGCATCATCCTCATAAATCCTTCCCTGAACTTAGCATCAGCACCTGGGTCAGGTATAACTACCGGTTCCAATACTGGCATAGTAGGAGGATCTGTAGGACATCCCTGATCAACCATATCTGGTGTCTGATCAACACCTTGTGGTTGGCGTACAGCAGGAGGACGTCTTGGTGGCATGACTCTGCAAGGTCAAATGCACACCTCATATCAAGATTAATAGGGACTAAAACACAGGAGTACACATCATGTACAGATAAAGATTGTTTCTTCCCAAATAGAAGAACACATGGTGTGTAGTCAAAACTACACGGCATACATTCTGGGTTTTTCCAGACAGTAAGCCTCAAAAACTACTTTGGGACCCAGAAGTACTAAAACAAACATTTAAAGTGCCAAATTATGATCTGTGAGGGCCCATACTCCCCATGAATCAAAGTCTGGAATCTTACACATGTTATAAACAAGCAAGGAAAAGGCAATGATCCACCAAGTTCTGGTTCATGAGGGCCCATAACACCTCAGGAACCAAAATTTGGTGTTCATTCAAGCAAACCTCTACACAAACAATACCCTATCAGACAGCAGGTATTTTATCAAGGCAACTATCACAATAGTATGCATATTTTACACAACATCTATCACAACAACATGTAATCACTAATGCATCCTAGATGGCATGAAAAAAATGCATGACATCTGATTTATAGAAAGTTCCTATATGATGCATGAGATGGAATACCCTCATCTCATCAGGTTGCAATAGAAATAGAACCTCAATAACGTCAACAATAATAACACAAAACATGTGAGTCACCCATTGGTGAAAATCAAATCAACTTTAAACTTGAAAAACCATAAGAAATTTTAATAAATGAGGTAGATTGGATTTTCCATGTACACGGGTTAGCCACTCCCGAGCACAGCTTATTACCAAGTACCGATTATATCCTATCATTGGCTAAAGGATCCAGATAGTAAATCAAGAGAAAAAGACATCCTCTGATACCACTTTGTAAAATCCCGGTTTTGGAAGCCACCCAGAGGCGCCCCGTACCCGGTTGGTCACATGAACTCAAGCGCATTTCCCCAAATTCTAGAGGTTGCCGACTAGCAGTGAGGGCCTTGGGTGTGATAGTGGGGAAACTATTTCCTACACAATGGAAGTAAACAATACATACAATAGAGGAAGTAGTAAATATCCAACAATTGTAAATAGTAGAAGACTGGAATAATAAAACAACTAGAGAATATATATAAATGATGCAAGATACATATGTCTAGGAAAGCAGCCAAACAAGTCACAATGCTGGAATACAATAGTACTAAACCAAAGTACAAAAAATGGAGATAAACAGCTCCTCAGCATCGCAAGTATAAGCTTGGTCCCATTCTCTCCAGCTCCAATGCAATCAAGTACCCGAAGTAGAAGGGTGCTTTCCCATGTCTATACCTGCAACAATATAATCTGTTTGGGCCCAAACAGGGTGTGAGATGAATCCCAGTAGGCAACCACCACAAGATCTGTGCCTAACAGTCACTGAATAAATGGAAGGTAAAAGTGAAAAAAGTGGTAAACAGGAAAGTACTTAACAGTAAACAATCTACAGTTTCAATATCAAGCAACAACTATCCAAGCAAATAAACACAATAGGTAACCCTCTAGGAAGTGCCTGAAAACTATCCCCTCTAGTCCTACCTATCAAGTACAAGAAACCCTCTGGACAGCACACTCAGTCTAACCCCTCTGGTTTAGATTAAGCATAGACTCTCTGAAGAAGAACTCACATTCAATTACCCTTATAGTATAAGGAAAAGAAATACTCTCTTAGAAATCTCACACATTCTATTCCCCGAATAGTCTAGGGTAGTCAAGGACTCTCTGAGGAAGCTCGCATGGTCAATTCCCCTTATAGCCCCAAGGTCGAGGACTCTCTGAGGAATCTCACTCGATCAATTCCCCTTATATCCTAGGTCATTCATAGACTCTCTGAGGAAGCACTCACCATCAATTCCCCTTACAGTCTAAACAGTTCAGGAATAAAATCAAAGACTCTCTAAGGAAGTTTACACGGTCAATACCCTTATAGTCTAAAGCAATCAAGGACTCTCTAAGGAAGCTCACTCAGTCAATTCCTCTTATATCCCCAAGTGGTTCTAGTCTCTCTGATGATTCTCACTCGGTCAATCCCCCTTATAGCCAAAAGTGCTCAAAGTCTCTCTGAGGAAGCTCACTCGGTCAATTCCTCTTATAGTCTATTACACCAGGTTCTCACGGCCCTGTGTAAGTCAACAAGCATAGCGGTGTAATATGGCCAAAGTAAACCTATAGAGCTACTTGGATAATAGTCTACAGCATATCAAGCATGTTATAATACAAACTCTCCATCCTACAGCAACAGGCATTGAAAACAGGAAAGGTAACCAAACTGGCTAAACAAGACCAAATGGTCGCAAATAGAACATTCAAGGGCAAACATCCAAAGCATATAAATCATCCCTATTCACATAAAAATAACCTCTACTCGCACACACTGGCAATCGGGCAATTAACCATGTTAAAAAAGGTAAACGCAAAATACCCCATTCATGGGTATTGGCGATTTTTCCCATACAATTCAAAGACCTTAAATTGGAAGGCACAAACCACCTACCTCTTAGGGTTTGGCAAAATTGACCTCTTCACCCAAACGCGCTCCAAACCGGGTGAACGCCTCCTCGAAACCACCTCAAAAACTCTTCCCTAACATCAACAAGGTCAACCTTTAACACACAAAGTCAACATAACCCTAGATATACATTAAACCCTTGTAGATATAGGAAACTAAGAGAGGAAGAGGGATAACCCTAACCAAAGCCTCAAAGAACCAAAATAGGGACTTACCCGAGGATAATCTCCTTTGATCCTCCAAGAAACCCCTTCGATTTACCTCCAAAACAATCCAAGGATCTCCCCCAACCTCTGAAAATCACAACTCCCGCATGAGCCATGAGTGGGAGGAAGAATTGTGGAGGAATGAGAAATCTCGAGTGGCCCGGGACTTAAAAACCCTAACTTTAAGTGGTTACACGGTTACCCCGCATGGTTTGGAAAACCGTGCGCCAACCGTGCAGTTGCTACTGTCTCATCTAGGGACTTCACACGGCTTGCTCGCATAGTCTAGACAAACCGTGTGCCACCCATGCGGAGCCCACTGTCTCACCCAGGGACTTCGTATGGCTTGCCCGCACGGTATGAAAAACCGTGAACCGCCCGTGCAGAGCCCACTGTCAAGGGTGCACGGTTTACTGGTCTGGCCACATGGTTTGTTCAAACCGTACGCCAACTGTGCGCCCCTACACAACCTCCACAACTTTAAAGGTTTTACCAGAAATTTCACTTTTTCTCAAAAATGACCAGAAAATAGAAACATACCTGAAAAGAAGATTCGAGTTCTTACAAACATCATAGAAGTAATAAATGATGAATTTTAGGTGATGGAAATGCAAGAAGTGATGAATCATTTTAAAATAAATGAATTTTGGTAACTAGTTGAAAGACCTAAGGACTACCTTACCATTGTCACTAAATGGGTGTTTAGTAATAAAGTAGATGAGTCAGGAACTATAATTATAAATAAAGCATGATTTTTTTCATAAGGTTATAGTCAAGATAAATGTATTGACTATGAGAAAACCTTTTAACTGATATCTATACTAGAATCTATCAGAATGTTTCTTTCCTATGCAGCACATTTGGATTTCAAATTATATCAAATGGATGTCAAGAGTGAATTATTAAATGATTATATAACTAAGGATTTTTTTGTGGAATAACACCATATAATTAAAAACCCTCACTTTTCAAATCATGTTTTTAAATTAAAAAAAATATTTATATGTTCTAAAATAGGATCCTAAAGCTTGGTATGATAGGCTCGGCTCATATTTTTATTTCAAAAGGTTTTTCAAAAGGAATAGTTGGTCCTACTATTATTAAAAGAATCTTAAAATATGTTATATTAGTACAAATCTATGTTGACGATATTATTTTTGGATCTTCAAGAAATTATTTGTGTACTAAATTTTCAAAAATTATGTCAAATGAATTTGCAATGAACTTGATGGGTGAGTTAAAATTATTCCTTGGTTTTTACTTTTTCTAAAATAAAGAAGGATTTATTTTAAATCAAAGAAAGTACAAAAAATATATTCTAAAACATTTTGGTATGGATAGTAGAAAAGGTAGTGATACTAATATGAGTACAAGTTGTAAATTGGATCTTGATGAAACTAGAAAACTAGTTGATCAAACCACTTATAGAGGTATGATTGGAATTTTACTCTACTTAACTACTTGTCATCCTAATATAATGTTTAGTGTGTGTATGTGTACTTTTTTCAATCAAATCTAAAAGAATCAACTTTAATTACTATGAAAAGGATTTTCAAATACCTTAAAAGTAAAACCAACTTAGGATTGTTTTATTTTAAAGGATATACATTTTATTTGTTTAGTTATTCAGATATAGATTTTGTTGGTTGTAAGTTATATATAAAAAGAACTTATGGGGCATTTCAATTTTTTGGAAAGTATATAGTTTCATGTTGTGGTAAGAAATAGAACTTTGTTACATTATCTACTACTAAAGTTGAGTACATAGTTTTAGGTAGTTATTGTGCAAAAATACTATAGATGAAACACACTTTGCTAGACTCTGTATATCAATATTGACATGTCTCTATAAATTTTGATAATAAAAGTGAAATAAATATTTCTAATAATCTCGTGTCTCATTCAACAACCAAACATATTGATATAAGACATCACTTTTTGAGAGACTATTTTCAAAAAGGTGATATAACTCTTGAGTGTATTGGTACTAAACATCTTATTACTCACATATTCACAAATCCTTTGATTTTTGAGAGAATGAGCTATATCAGAAATGAACAAGGAATGATAGATTTCTATTAGTCACTAGATTTCTATTTTACTTTATTTTTAGTAAAGAAAAATCATATAACCAATACTAAAATTAGACATAATTCCATTAAAATCTACTAATTGGTATGCTACTATGAGAATTTATTGTTGGTATGTTCCCATTATGTGATATACCATTGGATGATCTACCATTGGGTGATTGACACATTCATTTTATCATAAAAAATTTAAGTGTTTTCATAATGATTTTTAATGAATTTCAAATAATAATTCCATGTATTCAAAAGTTTTATTAATAAATGTGGATTTATAATTAAATATTTAAAATCAATTGAAATGAAGGTTTTTATTTTTTATTTTAATTAATAATATCTTGTGTGAAACTTATCTAAGTTGTTTATTATTTTCAGATATCAAAAAAATTATGTTCCAAGCCTAGTACGCCCTCAGCCAAAGGCCCACGGCCATATAGTCAGACCTATATAAGGTTCGTCCATCTAAGTAAGCCATTGGGAGAGACCACATGGGTTAGTCAGGGAGTGAGGCACATGGAACCACATGAATACTATGGGCTTAAGATTATGTGGGCTAAGCGGTGTAGCCTGGCCCATTAATAGTGTGTCCATGTATTTGGGTTCCCACCCTGATGCTGGATTCTGAGCATTGAAATCCATGTTTTAGCTTATAAACACTCATTATATCTTCATATATTTTCGATGTGGGACAATCCATTATTGGTTATTATTCTTTTTTACAAATATGACACTAATTCTCATCTCAATCGCTCGCCCCACCCTCGGACACGAGCTACCGCTGCACTTTTTCATAGCCACCGCTCAACACATGTCGGCCACGGCTACTCTCACTGAGAAAACACTAATGAAACCACCTGAGAAACTTGACTCGACCTGAAGAACCACTTCCACTGACTAGTACAACCATGGATTCCCTTGGAGGCCTGTTTTGACCACTTTATGCCCATTTAAAAGGGGACGACAACATTCATGAAGAGATAATCTCCCTCTGACCACTATGATGGTCGGAGGTTTTGATGGATGCCAAACACGCCATTGACATATATTCCTTAACCACTACCACATCCACCAAGCTGCTTTTATGTCCCTCCAGTCATGCACGACCCATGAAGGAGGTTGTCCCATTGTTTTGTTTTATGCCAATAGTATCTTGATCACCCGATATTTTTTGGTGTTTCCAAATAATTTATCATAGGTCATAGGGTAGATTTAAATCATTAAATATTTGAAACAAAATATAGGATACTGGAGAAGGTTAAGGATCATGTTTTTGCCTATTAAAGGAGAAAGGCTCAACCATAGGGGGGTCGACACATGGAGGGAGGCTCACCAAGGAATATTGCTATCATTTTTTCATCTTTCTTTATATTTTATTTTATTTATTTAATTTTTAGTTTAGTTTTATTCTTCATGTATTTTTAATTTAGATTTTTTAAATTAAATTCATGCATGATTTTAATTTCAAGTGGTTTCCACCAACAACTTCTTCTTCTACTCTTATTTTTCTCCTCTTATTCTTCTCCTCTTCTTCTTCTTCTTTTTTTATTATTCTTATTCTTTAATTTTTCCTTCTAAAATATTCTATTTTTATTATTTTATTTTTTATATATTTAATCATATTATTCTTTTCTTTTCTTTTTTTCTCTTTATCTCTCTTATTTTTTATTTTATTTTTATTTTCTTATTCTCTCTCTATCTCTTCTTCTATTTTTATTTTTATTATTTTATCTTTATCCCTCTATTATTATTTTTATTATTTTATTCTCTTCTCTCTTTCCACCAAGTGATCTCTTACCCTTGAAAATGAGGGGATGACCCAAGGCTTGGTCTAGGGGAGGTTAGTTGTTCTTGAATTATTTCTTAAAGTTTATTTTTTTTCTTTTGGTAGATGCGAGTGACATGCATGCATATAGAGATTTTCCACCATGACATGCAACTCAATTCTATTTTTATTCTTTTATTTTATTCTTTTACCTCCATTCCATTGATCATAAGATCTTCACACAGTGGATTTTATCCTATCAATGGATTAAATGGAATATGATAGAGTTGAATCTCAGAAGATGTCCCACTCTAGATTGAGGTGTTCCATAAACCTTAATTATAGAAGTGTGTGGAATTTATATTCCTTAGGTATTTTATATTTCACGTCACTAAATAAAAGTATAGTAATTCCTGCATGATATTTCATAATTGGATTATCAAAATTAATTTAAAAATGTAAAGGATAATAATGATGAAACTAAGAACTAAACCTAAAACCAAATTATTTATTTCTAATTAAATTTTGTTTAATATTGCATGTTAGTTTAGTTTAAATTTTCATTTTTTATTTCTTTTCATTATTTTAGAAAATAAAAAAACCAAAAATATAATTATTCTTATAGAATAATAAAAAATAGTAAAAAAGTAGTGATTATGTGAATTATATTAAGTAAACAAAATGAGAAGATCCTCAAGAGAGAAAACCCTAGTCAGCTACTGTGATACACTAGGAAAAACTAATAAATTTTCTTTTTTCATGCCTTATGAGAGGCGTGTGTCAGAACAAGCACTATTTCCAAAGAGATAATCAAATTTTTCTTTCTTTTTCTTTTTCACACAAAGTAAATAGTTTTTATTGCTTTAAAAAAACCACAAAAACAATTTTTTCATGTTTTTTTCAAACTATAATTTTTTTAATTCATGGAATAGTTACTCAGGGGCGGAAGATAAAAAAGCAATTACTACACAATTCTGAGAAGGCTCTCATATAAAGGTTTGATGAACTCACTAACCTGGACAATCATATAATGAATGGGCATGACATAAGACTTTCATTTTAAGAGCTAGAAAATATGATTGATGATTTCAAAGTTGATTATCAAGGACTGAAGTATAAGGAGAAAGTATAACTAGATCTTCCCAATTTTACTAAATACATCCATGAAGTTGAGACGCAATTCGAATAGAAGTAATAACCCAACCATTTAAAGAACTGAATCCAAGATGATCATGATGAGCTCGATTGGATTCATGTTGAGGAATACTTTTCTATTGAGCTATGTGTGGGATTTTAACAAGATCTAGAAAAATTATAGAATGATTGTGAGGTATAATATGATCTCCCTATAACTTAAAAAGTATAATATACAATATCATTATGTATCTATCTAGACATTAAAGAGGAGTAAGCCACCTAAGTGGTATAATTTGAAGAAAATATGGATCAGATCGAATACTTTCCACCATCTACTAAGATCTAACTTTAATAGGCACTCATCATTGAGAAATAGGTTGAAGCAAAATCAACTCAGGGAGATGATTTTATTTTTAACTCTTTATTTTATGATTTTATTCAATCTGATTTGAGTTTCACTCCTTATTGTTTTAAATCTTTAGATTTGGTTAATCCATTATTTTCATTATAAGAAGACGAAGAAACTAAACATGCACCTAATAAGGGACACATGGAGCTCCCTGTTTTAGAAAAACATACATTAGAAGAATCTCCTGAATAATTCCAATTGGATGATCCATAGGAAAATAATACATAGGCTAATAACTTTGAAATGGATAATTTTATTTTTATTTTTATTTTTGTTAAAATTAAATTACCTATTTACTTTCTTAATGATCATTTAATTCCTATAGCCCAATATAAGAAAGAACTGGATAAGAAAGACAAGGTTTCACAAGTAAAAACCAAGGAAGTGGATGTACATACTTTATACTACCCCATTCATGAAAGATATATCTAATTGTGAAGGGTATGGATCTGGTATACTCTATCCATGGATCATTCCTCACCAAAAAAAAGGAATGGAAATTGGGAAAATCTATATATGGTGGTTCATATCTAAGAATCTCCATACATGAACTGACTACGGATGGTAGATGGTACTTCCCTTATGGAAGTAGAAAAACCCAAGGCCCACTTGGGGGATTAAACCAAGTCTTATATTTCTATTTTATTTCTAGGAATTTGGATTTAATTTCATTCTTAGGACTATTTTAGCATGCTACACCAATCCATCTATAATTTTTTAGCATTAATTACATGGTACTTGAGTTCTAATGATTTATTATCTTTTGTAGGTACATGAAGGAATAAGGCAACCTAAAAAACATAGAGGAATAAGGTTTAAATATTTGTTTTAAAAATAATTTCAATTTTAAAATTTTATCTTCTAAACTCCTTGAATTTTTTGTATGAAAACCTATTTTGAGATTTAAACTAGAAATTTTTATTCTCAATCTATAATTTATTCTTTACTTTACTTATGTAGGAGACATGTGTTTCTTATGAATATTGTGATGCCATATTTTATATTTCAATGATAATGATATTGAATGAGTAAAATGAATAATTTAATTATTATAGTGAATCATGGATATTGAAATGAGGACTCGTGATTTAAAGTTATTAGTTGATTCATGTAAATGAAAATTCATACCATTTTTTATAATTTGAATTTATAAAATTCATGTAAATTTATTTTTTATTATTAGTCATGAAATGAGTGATTTTCCAATGTTATATTTCCCATTCCCAAGAGGATTTCTAGTCCAAATATTTTCTATTTTATCTTGATTATATTTATTGAGTGATCCTATAACATACCAGCTACCAGAACTTTCATTAAAACTTTTCATAACTAATAACTATGAAAAAATACATTTAAAATGATTGATCCATCTTCTGATAATCCCTTGTCTTTGAAACCACATTTTACATTAATCCCCATTAAACTCATAGAGACCATGAATGGCCTTATTATGAATGAGTCATGTTTGAATCCATTTTTATTCATTCCTACTCTCCTCTTAGTATTTTGATGATATTTTAAAGTTGAAGTGTGGGGTGGAGGAATTCATGGTAAAAGGGATGAAATTAATTATAAGGAAAAAGTTTGGGGTGATAATTGAGAGTATTAAGAAAGTTTTTTAATTCATTTATTGAACTTTATTGTTTTCCCTTCTTGGAAAAAATGAAAAGAATAATATATATATATATATGTGGGGGGGGGGGGTTGTGACTTAGGAGAATAAAAAATAATAATCACCATACTGATGATTTTTATCATATGTGGTTAGGTGGTGGATGTGAGATTCATTCAAATTATAACTTTTGAAAAAGAAAAAAAATAAAAAATTACTATGAAAAAAGTATAAAAGTATATAAAATTTAAATAAGGTTCACATAATTCATTTTACTTTTATATTAAACATAACCTTTACTTTGAGCTTGGGAAGTAGGAGTGTTCATTTTTTAGGGGATAATATCATTGAGCTTTTACTTTTTATATCATGCATTTTAATTTCGAGAGAAACCAGCTCCTCAAGCCTTAATTTTTAAAATAGAAATTCCTCCCTACCTTAAATCCTCAGATTCATTAGAACCTTGATTGAAAATTCCCCATGATTTTATGTGAATTTTTTCTTTACAAAGTGGATAAATTATAACCTTTACAATATTATATATAAGGATCATGTTCTCATGATATGAGCATAACTCTACTTGAATTTTTATCATGAGTGATGATAGAAAAGATTCAAAAGTAAGGTAAATCATGATTTGGAATTTTTAATAATAATAAATTGTGGAACTTAAATAATGAAATGAGAAGTTTCACCATTTTAAAAATGGAGAAATTAAAATACTAGAATTTATTATTTATTTGAAAAGTGAGAAATTAAATTGATATGTTATGTGGGATTTGAAAATTATATTTACAATTGATAATTGTTTTATTTTATTACTTAAATATTTGAATAATGTTAACATTGGTGCCCCTTAAATTCCATGTTGATGTTTTATACTTGAGGACAAGAATGGTTTAAGTGTTTGGGTATTTGAAACACTCATTTTTTCATGAAAATTTTAAGTGTTTTATTGATTATTTTTAATTAATTTAACACAATAATTCCATGTATTATAATGTTTTATTAATAAATGGTGATTTATAATTAAATATTTAAAATGAATTGAAATGAAGGTTTTGATGTTTTATTTTAATTAAGAATATATTCTGTGAAATTTATTTAATTTTTTATTATTTTTAAGTATCAAAAAAATTATTCCAAGCCTATAAATCCTTCAACTGAAAGCTTACAGCCACATTACCAGCCCTATGAAATAGTTGGCTGGCCAAGAAGGCCTTCAGGAGAGCCTGCATGGTCCAGTGAGGGAGTGAGGCATGGGGGGCCATGTTCATGGTATAGGCATATTCCTACATAGTCCAAGTGGTGTGGTATTTCCCATTTACAGTGTGTGCGTGTATCCGGGTGACCACTACAGTACAGGATTCTGAGTAGTGGAATCCATGATTTGGATTATAAACACTCGTCGCACCCATAGCTATTTCTGATGTGGGAAAAGTCATTCCTGATTACTTTTCCTTTTAATAAATACAACACCACTTTGTGTCTCAGTCGCTCTAACTATGATTGGACACGAGCCGCCATCACCCTCTGTTGTGTTCGTCATCCGACACTTGTTGGTTGCTACTTCTCTCATCAAGAAAACACCAATGAAGCCACCTAAGAAGCTCATATTGAGTAATAGAACCACTGCTATGGCTAAGTACCACCATGGATTTCCTCAAAGGCCTATTTCGACCACCTTATGCATGTTTTATAAGGGTATGATTCCATGCATGAAGAGATAAGATACTTATGAATATTATGAAGGCTATAGGTTTTGATAGAGGTCAAATGCACCATTTCCACATCTTCCTTCACCACTACCACATCCACCAAGTTGTTTCCACATCCCTTCATGCATGCTTGACCCATGAAGGAGGTTTTCCCAATATTTTTTTCCATACTAGTAGCATCTTAAGGACCCAATATTTTTGGGTGTTTATGAATAATTAAAAATGGGTCACATAGAGGATTTAAATCACTAAATCTTTGAAATAAAATATGGGAGATTGAAGATGGATTAGGATCATGTTTTTTTCCTATAAAGGGTGAAAGGCTCGACTGCAAAGGGGGGAGTAGTCACACAGAGGAGGCACATCAAGGAATGCTGCTACCATTTGTTTAATTATTTATTTCTTTTATTTCTTTCATTTTGGGTTTATTTTTATTCTTCATTTATTTTTAATTTAGTTTCTTTTAAATTCAATTAATGCATGTTTTTAATTTCATGTTTTTTCCACCAACAACTTCTTCTTATTATCTTATTCTTATTCTCTTCTTCTTCTTCTTTTATTCTTCTTATTATTTAATTTTCTCTTCTAACCATCTTCTATTTTTATTATTTTATGTTTTTTATATTTAATTTTCTTAGACTTTTCTTTTTCTCTTTTCTATTTTATTTTTATTTCTTGCTCTTATTATTTATATTTTATATTTATCTTCTTCTTTATATATTATTATTTTTCATCTATTTTTATTTTTATTATTTTCTCTTTATCCATATTTTATTATTTTTATTATTTTATTCTATTATCTCTTTCCAACAAGTGATCTCTTACCCTCGACAAGGATGGGCTGACTCGAGACTTTTCCTGAGGGAAGTTAGGTTTTCTTGAATTCTTTATTAAAATTTATTTTGTGTTTTTGGTAGATTCAAGTGACATGCATGAGTGTGGTGGTTTTCCACTATGATATGAAACTCAATTATATTTATATTCTTTTATTTTATTCATTTACAATCCTTTCATTTATCATAATATCTTCACACAGTGGAGTTGTGTCAATCAATGGATGAAATGGCATACGATGGAGCTAATTCCTAGAATATATCACACTCTCAATTGAGGTGTGCCATAAAATTTGATTATAGGAAGTGGTGGAATTTATATTACTTAGGTATTTAATAATTCACATCACTAAATAAAATTATAGTAATTCATGCATGTGATTTCATAATTATATTATCAAACTTAATTTAAACAAATAAAGGAGAATAATGATAGAACTCAAAACCAAATATAAGACCAAGTTATTTATTTATAATTACATTTTATTTAGAATTGAATGTTATTTTAGTTTAAATTTTTATTCTATATGTATTTTCATTATTTTAGAAAATAAAAAAACCCAAAAATATCATTATTTTCATAGAATAATAAAAAAACAACAAAAGTAGTGATTAGGTGAATTAGATTAAGTAGACAAATTGAGAAGCTCCTCAATTGAGACAAATCTGGTTAATTTTTGTGTTTTAATAAGAAAAACTAATAAATTTTCTTTTTTCACACCCCGCGATAGGTGTTTTTCATTGATCAACCTTGGTGTGCTACTGTTGGCATGATACCGTTCAGTTTTTACTCTTCTAAATACTGTCAGTTCTTTATTTTTGTTTAAAAATATTATAATTTTATTTTAATTGTTATTTTTTTATTTAAATTAAATCTTTTAATCTATAAATAGTAAAAGTTACCTAAATAAGATTCTAAATTAGGAATTCTCTCTCGTGTTTCCTTTTGAAACCCCTTTATTTTCTCTCTCGTCGCGAGAACCTTCATCTTCGACATTCAACCTTCAAACCCATTTGAAAGTAGTGAGAGTCAATCATCCTGTTGTTTCATCTGATGAGTAATTTTCTTATAATAAATACAAAGGATAATAAAGTCCCCCTTTAGAACTAAAAAATCTGAATCTCACATCTCAAATTGTTATAGTCAAGAAAGAAATAGATGCTTCTTGGTTATCTTTAAACAAGTCACTCATTTGAAAAGTGATCCAGGACCAAGTATGGGAAGAATATTTTACAAAACAATAAATACTATTCTAGCCTATGTTATTTCAATATTTCTACCTATATTTCAAGTATCATTTCAAATATAAAAAGGGTGTTATAAGAACAATGGTGGATGGAAAAGAGATCATTTTTTTCTTCCAAGAAATGGGATAAATGCCTAAAATTTCCTCATAAAGGTATCTATGAGGACTATTAAGGTTATTTTCCCATAAATCATGAGAAATTAATGATTGAGGATATTATTCTTGATCTAACTAAGAATGAAACTATTTAAAGACCTAATGCTATTGAAGTAGATATAGAAAGCCGATTACTATTTAAATTTATCCATCATATATTGTATCTCGGGAAGGGTGGATTCAGAACCATGATGTATCAAGACATATTATTTTTGTTTATTATGAAAATATGAGACAAAATTAATGATTGTAGATATTTAATGGTAAACATGATGGATCCCTGTGAGCCTTCCTTGAGATCGAATTCTCTTACCTTCCCTAAGATGTTTTTTTTCCAATTAGAAGATAGAGGCCTTGTTCTTGAGGGAGAGGAAAAGTTAATTAAGTGTGATGGTTTTTTCTTTATTTAGTACACCTATGAGATAATAAAAGTCAACTAGAACCCATGGTTGAAAAGATGGGTAGTGGAAAATGATAAAATTTATGAAAAATCAACTTGGTAAAGAACCCTTTTAAAATAAGATAATTGATTGAACGTGGATTAGATCTAGATGAGGTTGTGGAATATTATTTTGATGAAGAAGGTGAGGTTTTTATTAATTCTAAAGTTGATGAAGAGAAGTAATCTGAGGATACTGAAGAGGAATATTTCCCTTTTTCAATTGAAGAGGGGTGTGACCCTGATGTTGTAAAAAATCCCAATGTTTTATATATACCTTCTAGTAAACCTCACTCTATTCCTATTAAATAAATCCTATTAGAAGAAGAAGATAAATCATATGAAACTAAAGTTTACAATGGTTCTAAATTTTAGAGATCCACTTCATAGAGTTTGGATGATTTAGTGGTGTTATCTGATGATTCTAAGTATGATGTTGATTATGGATATGGATATGAGCAGTCAAATTCATTTTAGACTATCATTGATTCTAGTAGGTCTACCAGTGTAGAGTGTTGGGAATCTTCCCCACCTACTTCGGATATTCAAGAATATAGTAATATAGATGAACTAGTTTCTTCATAAGTATACACTTATAGAATCCATGTTTATACAGTTTCTTTAGAGAAATATGAGGATGATGCACTATCTAAGGGGTATAAGTCCCCAAGATCTGTTGTATTTAGACTGGCCACTATGATTCAAATGATAAAAGTGATGTAAGTGATGATAAGGTAATTCCACCTGATCATGGTGGACCTACCATCACAATTACTCCAAGATATCCTAAGGGATCTCTAATGGAGATAATTGATCAGGAAAAGCTTTTATAGGTATTTATTTTTTGTGGTAATGATGTGGAAACCGGTCATGAGGATGTTGTAATGCATAGTCAGGAGAGGTCTTTACCTCCTCCTTCTTCTCCCCCTTACTCCAATTATCTGAAAAGAGTTGATATGGATGCCTTTAAGGTAGTATTATTATCAGATATCGGTGGGATTATTAGGTCTTCATCTGTTCAAGATACAAAGCTAAGTGAATATGATATTAGGATGATAGTTTATTTGGTAGCTTCTCACCTCTAGCCTAGACTTTTCATTAATATGGAAAACATAGAAATAGTGAACAAGTAGTTGGTGGAATAGATGGGTTCCATTCAATAAACTATTTAGGATATGAGTGATAGTTTCAAAAGGAGAGATCTATCTCATCTTGAGATGATGGAGTCTTTACCCACACCTAGAGTTTCTTTTTCCAAAGATCCACCTCTCTCTTCACCTGTCTATGTTGATGCTGAGCTTATCAGATATATTTTGATATGAGAGATAAAAGTGGTGATTGGTGATTTGTCTATGTCTCATTAGGATGATCTTCATAAAATAAAATATCATGGTGTGAAAATTTATAATCTTGTTAGAGATTTCTTAAATGAGGTTATAATTGATAGAGAAATAATTACTAAGACCATTAAGTACGATATCTATAGGATTTTGACCAAGCATGAGATTAATTCTCACTTTAAGTTTTTATTTAAGAACCTAATAATACCTCCTATTACTAGGGACTTTAAGGAGTAAGTGAACCAGTTGAATACTTTGGATCCCCTTATCAAGCTATTTATAGAAGAAAATATATAATTTTTCAGAGCTATGGAGCATGGTGGTATGGTGATCACCTAGTTTGTAGAGTTAATGGAATTGTTTCTCTATACCACAAGGACTGTTTTCATTGCACCACCAACTATTCCTATGAATTCCTCCCTTTATACACCCTTACTAGCACCCTTGAAGACCACTATTATTGCAGTTAGTCAATTTGGACTTACCCCTATTAAAGTTGGTATGCATCTCATACTGGTTGCATATTCTATTATCTTTAAAACACCCACACCTCTTGCTCCTCCTATTTCTGGTAAAGAAAATTACCCAGTGGATCATACCTCTACCTGAGCTGAAAAGACTTCTTCAGAATCATATTAGGATTTTATAGGAATTTCTTTTTGAATTCCTTTATTATGTACTAAGTTTTATTTGATTTTTAATGAAAATTATCTCTTTTTTATTCATAATTGTTTCCTTTGTTTACTTTCCTATTATTTATATCTTTTTTATTATCCCAAAAGGGGTAGAACAAGTGTATTTTTTGAGCATGAATCCTAACAATGCATTACACATATGGACTCTGAGTATTAAGAATATTGCATTCACTTTATTCATATATTAAAAAAATTACTGTGAATGTCATGATTTGTGATCATCAAAATGGGGGAGATTTTTGGTTTATTCCAAACATATCATTATTTTAATGATCTCAAATCATTTTTATTATGTTTCTAATAAGTTTCATGTCTTATGGAAGTCAACTATTTTCTAGCTAAAATAATAAAAATTATATATGTCCTGAATCTACCATGATTATCTACTCTTAGTTGAAAATATCTATCATTAGTTATCTCAATATACCATGAGTTAAACTCAACTACCACTCTAAGATACCATCAGTTCAAGATGTTATCTCTAGTTCAAATATGCAACTATCAAGTGGATCTACCACCAAGTAAATATACCATTGAGTGTTGCTACTACTATCGCCATCATCTAATGTGGCACAATGCTATCACCAAGTGATTCTACCATCAAGAGGTGCTATTAATAGTTCACTAAGTGAATATACCATTAGAATATAGGATCTACCACCAAGGGATTATACTGCTAGTAAAATAAGCTACCTCCAGGTACAACGGCCTCCAAGAGGATCGACCGCCAGAAGAGCTACCACCAGTTATGTCTACTACTATAGTTGTTCATAATTAATTTCAAAATTAATTCTTAAATATATAGATTAAGAATTCAATTAAATTCATAGGTACATGGATTTAAGAATTATTATTCTTAAATAACTCTATATACTTTTTAAAGACCAAGGTTAGGCTTTCCAGAAGTATATCTCACAATATGAGGATTCAGGATATATTATTATTATTTTGCTTAGATAATTGGACTATATGGAATGCTATAAATATAGATGAACTACCTCGTGAGCATGGGTGTAGACATGGTAATAGATATATGCATATTATGAGACACATAGATACATAGATTCACTTATGTTCAAAAAAATTGTCCAATCAACTGATTGAGAACAAAGGATTTTCCATACTTCCACAACACTCTATTTTTCTTCACTTTGTATGAAAAATTGGTTGATATTCATCAAGTAAACATTATGAGTCTTTGGAACATCTAAATATATTCAAATTTATCTATACCACATCTTCACATCTATCATCCCTTACTCTTTCAAATTTATAATATTTTACAAACTATGTTTTCTCACCATGTTTATCTATAAACTCAATCTCTTTTATTGAACTAGAGAGTGTTATACACTCTATTTAAAATATTTTTAACTTTAATACCACATATAACTATAGAATATGAATTTTTTTACCTATAACTATTTTATCCCAGAAATAATAGGGTAAGAGATGTTTTATATCCTGGACTATCTAAGTATAGTTATTTGTAAAAACTCAATCTAGGTTGTGGATCAGTTTATTATATAATAAACTGCTTGGAAGTGGGTTATTTCCAAGTGGAGGGGATTAAGTCACAGTGTGATACTAAACCCCCTTTTTATTTACACTATATTATTTCTAGTTTTGTATTCTTTATTTTAATGTAAACTAGTTTATGTTTTCTAAAACCATAACAATACTTTACATTGATAGTTGTCTTTAACTTGTATTTTATTTAGTTTGTCTGATTCTAGTATATTAGTTTCAAAATTTAAAATATTTCAAAATATTTTTAACTAATTTTTGATCAAAACATTTTTAAAAGTGAAAATTATATAATTATACTCTTTTAGTCAACTGGGTGTTTTTATTAAAGTGGGGTATTTATGTTTTAAATTGATTGATTAGAAATTTTCAATTAGAAACTAATTTCACCCCCATCTTTAGTGTTCCACTCTGACCAAAAAATATAGTCATTCTAACATGAATGGGAAGTATTCCACACAATGAAATTTATTGGATTTGTTTCATAATTACATGATAGTCATGAGATTTTGTATCTATTAACTTAAAATATTTTAGGGGAATAATTTTTTTTACATTTGAAGAATAACCATGTAGAACTTTGATGCCATTGAGGCATTTGAAAAAAATAATTTTCTCCCCCTTGGATAATGTATGAAAAGATAAAGGTAGGTATGTTCGTCTTCTTTTAAAAGTGGGGGATAACTCTAAATTTATTCCCATTGAAAATAAGTCTAATCTTACATTCAACACGTCCTTATCCTTGCCTTTAATATCTAACAATTTTCTAATCAATCTATCATAGATATTCTTCTCAACATGCATGAAATCAATGTTATGTTTAACCTCATGATATCTCCACTATGTAATCCCAAACAATATTGGTCATTTATTCCATGTATTTCTATTACTACTATATTTTTTTCATTTAGAATGCGATATCAATGTTTTTCACCCTCTCAAAATAATAATCGGTTAAAAAAGGTTTTGGAGTAATATAAAATTCTTATGATTCATTGAATTCCTTTTTTAATCTTTGATAAAAGTGATACGTAGACAAAAACCTTAGATAACCCATGTAAACTATTTTTTCCCATGTTTTAGTTGATAATATGAAGTCTCTTTTTTGAAAATTGGGCAAACTTTATGCCCCTTAACATTGTATCCATAAAAATTTCTATAATTTGGGAAGTCATTTATAGATAACATAATAATTTCATGCAATTAAAAATATTCCATTTTATAATAATCATAAAAATTGATACCTTCCTTACATAAAAGTTTCAAATCATCAATTAATGGTGACAAGAAAACATCAATATTATTTTTAGGCAGTTTTGGTATCATTAAACTCAACATGATACATTTTCAATTCATAACAAATTCAGGATATAAGTTTTAAATTATCAATAAAACATGTCATGAACTATTTTTACTACTAAATATACAAAATGGGTTCATTTCATCTGTGCACAGTCCAAGTTTGAGATTTCTACCTTTATTTTTGAAGGTAGGAAATTGTTGATCAATTTTATTCCATTGTGGACAATAAACTAGATGACATAAGTTTCCATCCAATTTTTGCTCATTCACATGTCATCTTAACCTTTTTACATCATTTGAATCCATAAATAAATGTATTAAATGAGAAATTATAGGAATATACCTAATTTTATTATAAGGATCCTTGGTAACTATTAAATCAACATATGAATTTTCTTTTAACTTATACCGTGATACCCCACATTTAGGACACTTTGAAAAACCTTCATATTCATTCCTATATAGAACATAGTCATTTGAATAGATATGTATCTTATTATACACAAAACCCATCAAGCATAATATTTTATTTGCATTATAATGTGAATATGAAAGATCATTTTCTTCAGGAAACATGTCTTTTAATAGCTGTAACAACTCTGTAAAACTCTTATCAATCCATCCATTTTTTCATTCAAGTTAATCAATCTTAACACCACTAATAAAATCATAAATTTCATATAACCTAGATATAATGGTTTTTCAAAACCACCATATTAGCACTCGGTCATCAGTGATTTTTCAATTATATATACTTCAATATCACAAATCATTTTTTCAATTTGATCAGACTTATCATCTTGAAAATATTCATCGTTAATAAATTTTGAATTATACTCAATTTCACCATGCCAAATATAAGGATTGTAACTCAGATTAAATCTATGACATATTAAATGATATTTTAATTCTATTCTTTTCAACTTTTTCATATTTAAACATTTCAAGTATAAAAATAAATAGTTCATTATTTGGAATATTTTGTTTGGAGAATTCCAAAAATCATCAACTTCTTCCTCATATTCATCACTTGTTCATCTTGCATTAATCCAACCGTGACTCATTATCAAATATTATAAATTTCAAGTATTAAATATAAGTTACTTTATACTAAAATTGAATTTGAAATTTACTTTTAAAAATAATAATATAAACAAATAAATGTAAAATATTTCAGAAATAAAAGAAAAACAAAAAATTTCATAAAGAAAAAAAATTCAAAAATAATCGTATAAAAGTATAAATATTATCATGGACTATAAAAGGTTGAACACTAATAAAACACAATTTTTTGTTATTTTTATTATGTATTTTTGTAATTATATATCAAATGTTTTCTTAATATACATGAAAATGTAATAGTATAAATGGACAAATGATTTATGATTATAAATAATATTTATATAGTTTTAACATATTCAATGGGAATATATGCACATGTTTTAGAATTAAAATGTAATAATTGATGAATAATTTTCTATGTATTCTAAAAAATTTAAGAAAAATATAAAATAGGATAGTGATGGTGTCATGAACTAAATGAAATAGTTTTACAATGTTTTGTAGAGAAAAATTATACCATATAATAAACAAAAATCCAATAACAATGCCATGAATATTATTTTATTAGTATATAATAAACATAAGGACAATATTTTATAATGTTTCATGTAACAATGTTTTATAGTGATCATATCATGAATCGTATTTTCTTCGCATTGTAATTTTTCATAGTAAAACATTCTATCATATCATGAAATAGACTTAAAACATGAGAAAATTATAAATAAAAGTGCATGAACTGTCACAAAAAATCTGAAATAAGGAGATAAATCAAAATTTTCAAAATATAAAAAATGGAGAGATGTGATAATGGAAGATGATGACGGCTAAGAAGCACATAGATAAAGGGGGTAAGGGGATGGTGATGATGACATTGGAAAAGAGAAAGGTCAATGATGAGAATAAAGATAGAAGAGAAGAAGAAAAGATATTGGGGGTCCGAGGTTTGGAAGAAGATAGATTAGGGTTTATATTAGGAGAGAAATCAAGAGAGGTAGACTAAAATTAATCGTCAGTGTTGACTAATTAATTTTTTAAAAAAGTTTTTTACATTGGTTATTTTATAAATTATGTAGAAAACATTTTATATATCAGTTATGTTATATTAAACATAACTAATTGAAATTATATATTGGTTATATAATATCATACATACAAAATTCGTAGTATTAAATGATTTTTTTAAGGTTTTATACATTTATTATAAAATAAATAACATAAAAACTGACATAGAAAAAAAATTACATCGGTTATAATATAACCGATGTAAAAAAATTGACATTATATGTTGGTCATAGAATAACTAATGTGGAAACATTATCCTGATAATGTTCTATGTAATTTAATAATAATAGATGTAAAAAATGTGTCATATTAAATACTTTTTGTACTAGTGATATTTTCATTAAAACTATTTAAAGAAAGATTATATTAAATGATTTGTTTAATGGTACTTTTAGGCCTACCTCTACATTTTTTAATAAGTGAATTTATCATTAATTTTTTTCTATTAACATGTACATCGTTGGGTATTATTATAACATGCCCAAATAATCTTAATCTAATCTTGGTCATATTCTCAACAATCACAACCACTCCAGTTTTCTCTCAAACATAGTAATTTATAATATTATCTCCCTTGATATGTCTACATGATCATTTTAACATTTTCATCTCTATTACCCTTATTTTTTGTTCAAGATGTTCCGTCAAAGGTCAACATTCACTGCCATATAAAATAGTTGGTCTAATAGTAATCCTATAAAATTTCCCATTCAATTTCGAAGGAATTTTAAGATCGTAGATCACCCTAGAATCCTTTCTCCATTTTATCCATATATTTTTAATCTTATGAGAGGCATCTGCATTAATATATCTATCACATTTTAGAAATGAGTATAAATATCAGAAATGGTCAAATTTTGAAATAAAGTGGTCTCCCATTCTCACATTTATAACAATACTAGAAAATCATATTCGAAAGCAATAATCTATATATTTTGTTTTATCCCTATTAAGATTGGGAAATTTTGATTATAAAATATATCTACAAATCTTTAACATTAAATTGATATTATCTTTGTATTCTCTAATGAAAACTATATCATCTATAAAAATCATGTAATTAGATATCTCATCTTGAATATGGTTTGAAGGTTCACCTATTTATAGCTCATCTAATTTTAAAACTCATTATCATAACTTCACCGTATTATGTTTGGAAGTACCTACTTCACCAACACAATTATAAATTCTATGTCATGTATTTTTTTCAATATAAATCAATAAATCAATAAATCAATTGTTCTCATGGAACCTATCATTTTTTTCTGGACATTTGTAGAAACAGGTTTCCCTTCTCAAATCTTATCAATAGGATGCCTTAAAAACTTTATAATCTAATCATCTCAATTCCCCACCTAAAATGGTGGATGAATTTGGGGTGTGGTATGGTGGTGAGATCTCTTTTATTCCACCTTTTTTTAATTCTAATAATCCTAATTACCAGAATATCCCCAGACATATCACTAACCCCAATTGACATTCTCTCTTATCTATTCAATTTTTTTTCTACTAATAATATTTTATTTAATATATTATTTTAAAATTTTATCATAATTTTAATCTATCACTACCAATGTGATTGTTACATCGATACGAATAATTATAGACCCATATATGATACATTATTTTGAATTTTAATTTTTTCATATTACATAGACATTGATAATAAAAATCTTCCAATGGAGATTTCTCCAATGAAATCTCCCATTTGAGATTAGACCTATAGATCTCCTAGTGTAGATTTGTCTTGTGAATCTTTCATTGGTGATTTTCCCTATGAATCTATCATATTACATTAATATATATAAATTTATTCAGTTATGTATGTATGTATAATAATATTTAGATGTATAATTGTATATGTATTAAAATATACTGACAAATATTTATAGTTGTATATGCTTGTATACATATGTATGTACATATGTATAAATGTACTTAAATCTATAAATAATCACATTAATTATATTTTAATATAATTTTAATAATATATATTTATGTACTTATACTAATATAGATCTATATATATGTATGTATGTACTTATACTTAAAGATATGTATTTAACTATGTATGTATATAGCTATATTCATTTGTATGTATAGATATATTTATATGTTTATATATAAATTTATTAATATGTATGTATGTATGTGTATATACATATATTAATTGGTTTTTATATATGTGTGTGATCAATAATTATTATAGGTATATACAAATATAATTTTTTGTAAGTATATTTTAATACATGTACATACATGCATCTAAACATCACTATGTACATACATTCACAAGGACATAAACATGCATACATATAAATATTTTAGTGAAATTATTTAAAAATATAAATTTATATAAGTATATAAAATATAAATATTTATAAGTTTATTTTAAAGTGTGTATTTTGTATACACTACATATAGCACTTAATTCTTATATTTGTTTGTATGTGTGCATGTTTACACCTATTTTTATATGTATTTATATTTATATATGTTTATAAATAATTAAATTAATATATATTCATATATGTATGTATTTGGTTGTATTTATATGCATGTAAAATTCTACAAAATAGGCCTTTACAGTGCTAGAATATGCCTTTATAAGCGCTAAAAAAGAACTAACTATCGCAATAAGGTTAAAATCTCTGGGCTTTTATCATCACTAGAAAAGTGTTGATAAATGGGTCATTTATCAGAACTTTTATTTAACATTGATAAAAGGGGATATTGTAGTGTAGTGTTACAGCACACTATAGAACTAGAAACATAGAATATTATAGTGTTCTATAATAGCACACTATAGCACCACAAATAGTACCAAAAATTAGCAAAATTATATACAAATACAGAATTTAAATGAAATAAAATTTACAACACAAATATAAGAAAAAACACTATTATAGAGAAAAAGAATAAACTTTTATAAAAGAACAAACCACCCCTGCTCGAGAAAAAGAACACACCTATATAATAAAACAATTCTTATATTAGTAATAATATAAAGAAATAAATTAAACAGAAAGTGTTAATTTTAAACTAAACTTTTAGTCATATACTGGGAACATCGTGTATCGGATTGAGTTGTGGTTGATTCTTGCACGTCATGCCATTTATTGTTCTTCCTCAAGCATTATATCTGTAAAAATTAACTAAATAAGTATAAGATAAAAATGATAAGGAAATTAATTAAGTAATATCATATATAATTATGAGAAAACAATCTAGGCTTGATTGCTCAGTTTTCGCAATGTGATGCGCGTTTTAAACTAAAATGACACTTGTATATTGAAAAGATGCACTTAGAGTCAAACCGGTCACACCGTGCATCAAAATGAGGTGAGGATAATTCCTACACATCCCAAATGACTTGTGGATCATTATCCTAAATTATCAAAACAATCTGAATGTGTTTTATCGGTTTTGAGTATGCCACCTGTGTTTTTTACCAAAATATCATTTTAAACTAGAAACATGAACTTTGAGTCATACTGGTCATATAGTGTGTAGGTTTGATATGATACTAATTACTAAACATCACAAATGAATTATAAATCATTTTCCAAAATTATTAAGATAATTTGAGTGTATTTTCTTCGTTTTCAATGAGTGGCCCTTTTGAACTAAAATGTCGATTTTAAATTGATAATATAGACGTTGAGTCATGACACTCATATCATGTATAGTATTGAGGTTATTTTGATTAATACATATCAAAAATGACATGTGGATCATTTTTCTAAATTATTAAAAACAAACCTAATGAGTTTTCTCAGTTCTGAGTATGTCAATTCTCTTTTTTACCAAAATTAATGTCAATTTTAAATTAAAAGACGTACTTAGAGTCATACCGATCACACTATATGTCAAATTGAGGTTTGGGTGATTTATACAGATCCCAAATGTAACACCCCAGGTAAATAAAGAATATGACATTTTCATATTTATCCATATTTGTGAATAAAATGTTAATATGACTTTAAAGGGGATGCTATGCTCGATGGCGTACCCAACACGCAGCAACGAGTTTCTTGGGAATCTTACGTTGCACTCTAATAATAAAATAATATTATTTTAAATGGTAGTTAACATGTAGTCATTGTATTGGTAGGAATGGATAGAAATAACTAAAATATGATTATATATGTTTTTAAATGTTTTTACATTTATCCAATAAAAGATAAAGGCTTAAAATACGGAAAGAATTCAATTTTAGGCGTATATGCCCTAGTTTTCACTAAAGGTTCACTTATCGCCTTTTGATGGCGAACCGTCATTAAATATAGTTTTTTTCACTCTTATACATTCTATTGGACCAAATAAAACTCTTCTTAAGAATCGGGACATCAAAATTTACTTTGTGTAAATTTTTGGTATCTTTCTGATAAAGTTCATTTTTTTAATGAATAGTGTAAAATGTTGTATTTTAATTCAAAACCTCTTTTTAATCTAATTTATTTATATTATTAGATTATCTTTTGAATTGGTTTTAAAGTGAAATTAGAATATATTTTTACCATTAAATCAAATAGTGGTCGTTGGAATTAATTTCACTTTGAAATCAGACTTAAACTAGTGTCAATCTTTTGATACTTATTGTTTCATAAAAACACGTTATTTGCTCTGATAGCGGGAATTAATTATTAAATTAATTAATGTGACTTATATGTTTTAAATTTTTTAAAATACACTTCATTTTTGAATTCAGAATATCAAATATAGATTAGGGTGAATTTTCGGGATTTTTCTGAAAAACTTCAATTTTTGATGAATAGTGAAACCACTAAGTGGTACTTATAAAAACTGATTTTTCTGTTTAAATGAAATTTTGCCATCTTTGTGTTTTGAATTTCAAAAATCCGATATACATGGTTGTCATTAAGAAGTAAAATTTGGTTCAATGGGATAAAAATAATTTTTTGGTGAATAGTAACTTATTAAGTTTTTAATCGCGATTAGAGGTAATTAGTGTAGTTTATGGTAAGAATAATATTTTAATAAAATGAAATGACCTAGACACATGTCCTACCCTCATTGTATGTGTCATGGCCGACCAAGACAATCCATGGGTCAACTTGGGGACCCCATGGAGCCACTTTGGTTGGAAAATGACATAAATATCTTTTTATTTAATGTTAAAGTAAAAATGACACAAACATGAGATGTTTTACTAAAACAATTTTTTACATGGGGTTATACAAGTCATATTTTTGACTATAAATATTCATTGGAAAGATAAAAATATTTCCTACATCATAGTATTTTTTTATAATTTTTAGACATTAAATAAATTAAATTATTTATGACATCACGATGATGCAGCGATGACCTCATTATTTAACAATTTAAATAGAATAGATAGATAATGTAATATCTAAGACCTACACATGTCCAAAACCTATTGTATGAGTGGATTTCTAACCCTTATCACCTTACCCTATAAATAAATCAATGTGGGACCTTTAAAATCCGAAACTCTCTTGAAAATAAAGTAACATTTTGTAACTTTACAAGAGTGCCTCTCCTCTCCTCTTATAAAAGGCCCTCACCTCTACCTCCTTACCCACAATCCCAAAGCCTTTGGCTCAACCAAACCCTGACCATTTTGTCTCTACACATCCCTCTCTAACTACTTGAAGCCTCACTTTGGGAAGAAGTCTTCCCAATGAATCCTTTGAGCTCAAACCAAAGGGAGTTACTCGATTTTAAGGTATTGTCTTCACTTGTGTCCTTTTGTTTTATTTTCCTTCTCCAACCCCCTAAACACTTTTTATTCATTTATTTTGTAAAAAATCCAGTATATTAAATATACTAGGATGTTTTTATAATAATTATTCGAGCTACACTTACACACACCTACATCTAATGGTTAAAGAACATACTGTTTCCGTGGATGGAGAATTTCTGCCTCCCGAAACGATGATTGTTCAACATTCTTTTAACACCTTCAAAGGTGGCCATTAATATGTCACTATATTTATATATGATATATAATATGTTTATGTCTTCCTTAAGATTCTGTATTTTTTATTTATGGCATACCTTTATGGCTTTCATTATGGGTATACGCGATATCTTCATTTAAGGAAGTGCGGACTACTGCCCCCTCAAAGTGATTTGATTCGTTAATACCATATGTGGTACGTATAAAGGATATATTTAATGATATTATATATGATACCATACTGGAATTAAAATACTATTATGTATCATTATGTTTTAATTCCATTAAATATGAAATAGAAATGGAAGTAGCGTTCATGCGTACATATGGCTTACCATCTCCATGAACGGTACATTTCATTTCTTATCTCAAAATATTATGTAATATTATAAGTACATATATATAATGGTTATATATGTAATATATTACATATAAATTATGGATATAATTCTGAAATTATAAAATATATATATCTCTCTCATTTTGTTTTAATTCCATTAATATGGCAAAAAATGAAAGTAGCGTTCATGCGTACGTACGGCCTACCGTCTCCATGAACGGTGCTTTTCGTTTTTTTATCTACAAATGATATGGAATAGTATAAAATGAATATTTACTGGATATATATGATATTTTAATCATTAATACCATTCTGGAAATTATTTACTTATAACTACATGGGCAATCATTTTTCAAACAAGTTCATTTTTGACTCATGTACCAAACATCGGCAAAAACGTCTGATATGAACTAACATTATTAAAAAATTATTATAACATTATAATATGTGATATGAACTGAATAATAATATCTAAAGGAGGTACTTATGAAATTATTAATTGACCAAAGTTTATTATTCAGGAATATAAAGAAACGAACAAGACAAGTTGGACTTGAGGTAAGGGATCCTACTCCTCTCTTTCTTTTTAAGTACACTCTTTTATGTCATTCCTTCTAAGCTCATCATTCTTGTGATTGGGATGTTCTTTTATATTACTATTACTTTAATTTTTATGTTCATATGATGAGAGACCCTATTCTCTCTCATCAATCCATTTTGGAAGTTTTGAGTGGCGTCGTTAGGCTGCCGAATTTTCGTAAGAGATCTAACCTCTGTCTTTAAGTACTCTCCTTTATGTCACTTTTTTTAAGCTCCTATTTTTTTATGATGGGGGATGTTATTTTATATTCCTATTTATGTACATTTTATTTTAATGTGATGAGATACCCTATTTTATCTCATCAATCCATTTTTGGAAGTTTTAAGTGGCGTCGTTAGGCTACCGAGTTTTCGTAAGGGATTTTTCATCTCACTTTTATTCCTGTGAGATTTATGCTACATTTGACACAATTTCCTTTTAGTGGTGTATGTACTGACCATTATTTTACTCACTGTGTAATATTCTTTCATTTATGAGTATTTACATCAATGTTGTATTGTTCTTCTTTCACGGGGCGTATGTTTCGAAAGATACCTATGTCGGTAAGGGAACCTTTCACCCTCCTCTTTTTAAAAGACTTCTTTTGTTGGGTCTTTTAATTTACATATTGTTATGTTGGGATATGTTCTCATATATCCTTATTGATGTAAATTTTATGTACAAGTGATGAGATACCCTTTTTTTAATGTGACGTTGTTAGGCTGTCAAGGGAACTTCTTAACCCAATTTCGATTTCTTTGGGTTCAACATGTAGTTATTGAATATGTCATCCTTTGAATATGTGTGAATGACCTTTGATTATTTTACACTTAATATCCACTTATATTTGGTGTATTCGTTTTTCACACATAATTATGTAATTGATTTATCCTTAAACCAAGGATACTGTCTTTGTAAGGGACTTCGTCTCAATCTCCTTTCATTGAGGCATATTCTGTTTTATACACAACCTTCTTTTATACGGTGTATAAACCCCTTTGACTTTTACGTTTATTCAAAAGTAATATTTTTTATACGAATTGTTTATTAAACGACAAAAGGGAATGTTTTTGTCGTACGTATGCGGCGACAACGACTTCTCTGCCGCCGTGACCATTATTTGAGTTTCGGCTTCCTCTACAAGCCATACCATCTTTTTAAAAGAAAAATAAATACCATGTTTTACTGTTCTTTTATTTTGGTATTGAAAATGGTTTTCATAATGTATTTATATCAATGTGTTGTATTGATATCTTGTTATTGAAAGGTGGAAATGTTATGTTTCCTTTATGCATGTTTTATGTGATAAGATTATGTTGGTTCTTGGGCATTGTTATGAAGACGGGTGGTTCCATGATAAAATAAGGGCGGGTGAGCCTGATATAGCTCTCCAATTCATTGGGTAACATGAAGGAGTGAAACGTTAAGGTTTCTCCGAAGAGATTTAGGGAATATACTGTGGTGGGTATTCCAAACGTAACCAAGAGGGTTACTCCCTACGTAAGAATGTTATGAATGCCTCAAGTTACCTTTTATGTCTTATGATTTCTATGATTTATTCATGATTTGATGAGGTATGTTAAAGTGCCTATGTTTTATGGGTAAAGTATGATTTCATTCTTATGTATATATGAACTCATGTTTCCTTTCTATATTTTTATAACCCTTACTGAGCTTTTTATGCTCATCCCAAGTTTTTGAAATGTTTTTCACAGGTCAAGGGAAAGGTACATGATGTGATGATAGTGTCAAGGATGTGTCAAGAAATAATCCATGTTTTATTTTAAATATGTTTCCGTTGATGGGAAGAATGAATACTATCTTTTATGTAACCACTTTGTTTAAATGAGGAATGTAATGCAATTTTCATGATCTAATTCTCTAAAACTATTAACCTGAAAAGATCCTCAATGTGTAATCTTGTAATAACTCAAGATTAAGTAAGGTTTAAGGCTGGGGCCTTATAGTTGGTATCAAAGGTCGGTTTAGATAACTTTAGAGGTTAGGGTATTCTTTAAGCATAAGTGACATTACCATATTGGCTAGGATTTTAGAAAGTGTCATAGTTTTTAGATAAAGTGAATGAGTAAGTATATCTTAGTGTTTATCTTACTCATTAGTACATGATGGTTATGTTGATATACTCACACTGACCTTTTTGGTTTTAGTAAATGGATGGATCTAGCAGGCACCAAAGAGACAACAGGTTTGAAGGAAACTGTGGTGGTTCTATGATTAGGATACTAGATAAAATTGGGGATTCAATGAGGAAACTCGTGGTTGTTCTAAACCAACTATCAAGGAGTCATGATCAACCACTTGAACCTTGGTATGATATTTAATTCATCATGTACTAGATGACCAATCGATGTGTAAGTTCAGGTAATAATTATAAAGGTAACCATTAGAGTTTATATGATCCTTACTTTTGAGGTAATTATGGGTTACTATATGTTATGATGGAAGTGAAAGGCATGAGATAAAATTGAGGTTAAATTATGTTATGGTTATTTTTGATGATTTTATCTCTTTTTGGGGAATGATTTGAGAATTATATAGTTTTGGAAAAAGGACAACACGCAGACCGTGTGACTACCCGTTGCATCGGACAAAGCTGCGGGAATCGAACCCACAACCAAAGTGTGACTGGTATTTATCGCCTACCACTGGACTACGTGAAGTCCCTGGTTAGTTTGACTGATTTTTTTTAGTTAGATGATTTTATTAATTAATATTAAGTTGATTTTGGGTTATCTATGGAAATTTATTAACCTATCGTGGAGGATATGTGATTAGGTTAATTACTTTTCAATACGAGACATTAAGAGCAACTGATGTTGTTTGGAGATAAATGTTATGATTTAACTTGGAAGACTATGTGACTAAATCCTTCAACTATTTGGGTTTCAATCTTAGTTTGGTTTACTTTGAAGAATTTTATGGACAAATTGTTTATCGAATGGTCCTCGTTGAACTTTGGGTTTTGTTGGACAAATTTTGGAGATTAAGAATAGATTTTCTTTTTATAAAGGGTTATCTTTTTCTAGATTATCTGATCTTGTACTAACCTTTTTGGTTTGGTTTTGGTTAATGTATAAAGACATGGGAAGTATATAGTTCTCTTTGGTGGATTAGTTGATTCTCTAGAAGTTGATTATAGTACTCTTAATGCGAACAAGTCTCCCTAAATACTCATCTTTTGGAAAAAAATATGAGTTTGATTAAGGAATATAGTAAAAGTTGAAAGTAAACATGATAAGTGATTATGTTTCCTTATGAATAAATTCCTCAATAAAAAGTAACTTAAAACAAAAATGTTGTATATTAACTTTTTCTACTGGGGTATCGAATACAGTTTAACCCATCACAAGTTTGTGATTTTCTTATGGTTAACTTTCTCCTAGACATGTTTACTATCACTCTCCCTCAAGAACATGACCCTTTACTTTTTCTTCAATTTCCATGTTTTTCTACATGGAATCCTAGTATGGGTTAACTCGGGTGACCTCTTTACTTATCTTCCTTTATTTTAAAGTGATTGTTTTACTGACTCTTGTTCCGATGTGGGACTTTCAAGGATGTTTCCAAGCTCAATTTTAAAAATTGCGAGGACGCAATTCCCAAAAGGGGGGAAAGATGTAACACCCCAGGTAAATAAAGAATATGACATTTTCATATTTATCCATATTTGTGAATAAAATATTAATATGAATTTAAAGGGGACGCTATGCTCGATGGCGTACCCAACACGCAGCAACGAGTTTCTTGGGAATCTTACGTTGCACTCTAATAATAAAATAATATTATTTTAAATGGTAGTTAACATGTAGTCGTTGTATTGGAGGGAATGGATATAAATAACTAAAATATGATTATATATGTTTTTAAATGTTTTTACATTTATCCAATAAAATATAAAGGCTTAAAATACGAAAAGAATTCAATTTTAGGCGTATATGCCCTAGTTTTCACTAAAGGTTCACTTATCGCCTTTTGATGGCGAACCGTCATTAAATATAGTTTTGTTCACTCTTATACATTCTATTGGACCAAATAAAACTCTTCTTAAGAATTGGGACATCAAAATTTACTTTGTGTAAATTTTTGGTATCTTTCCGATAAAGTTCATTTTTTTAATGAATAGTGTAAAATGTTGTATTTTAATTCAAAACATCTTTTTAATATAATTTATTTATATGATTAGATTATATTTTGAATTGGTTTTAAAGTTAAATTAGAATATATTTTTACCATTAAATCAAATAGTGGTCGTTGGAATTAATTTCACTTTGAAATCAGACTTAAACTAGTGTCAATCTTTTGATACTTATTGTTTCATAAACACACGCTATTTGCTCTGACAGCGGGAATTAATTATTAAATTAATTAATGTGACTTATATATTTTGAATTTTTTAAAATAGACTTCATTTTTTAATTCGGAATATCAAATATAGCTTAGGGTGAATTTTTGGGATTTTTCTGAAAAACTTCAATTTTTGATGAATAGTGAAACCACTAAGTGGTACTTATAAAAACTGATTTTTCCGTTTAAATGAAATTTTGCCATCTTTGTGTTTTTAATTTCAAAAATACGACATAAATGGTTGTCATTAAGAAGTAAAATGTGGTTCAATGGGATAAAAATAATTTTTTGGTGAATAGTAACTTATTAAGTTTTTAATCGCGATTAGAGGTAATTAGTGTAGTTTATGGTAAGAATAATGTTTTAATAAAATGAAATGACCTAAAAACATGTCCTACCCTCATTGGATGTGTCATGGCCGACCAAGAAAATTCATGGGTCAACTTGGGGACCCCATGGAGCCACTTTGGTTGGAAAATGACATAAATATCTTTTTATTTAATGTTAAAGTAAAAATGACACAAACATGAGATGTTTTACTAAAACAATTTTTTACATGGGGTTATACAAGTCATATTTTTGACTATAAATAGTAATTAGAAAGATAAAAATATTTCCTACATCATAGTATTTTTTTTTATAATTTTTAGACATTAAATAAATTAAATTATATATGACATCATGATGATGCAGCAATGACCTCATTATTTAACGATTTAAATAAAATGGAAAGATAATGTAATATCTAAGACCTAAACATGTCCAAAACCTATTGTATGAGTATATTTAGAACCCTTATCACCTTAAACTAGAAATAAATCAATGTGGGGCCTTTAAAATCCTAAACTCTTTTGAAAATAAAGTAACATTTTGTAACTTTACAAGAGTGCCCCTCCTCTCCTCTTATAAAAGGCCCCCACCTCTACCTCCTTACCCACAATCCCAAAGCCTTTGGCTCGTCCAACCCCTACCCATTTTGTCTCTCAACATCACTCTATAACTCCTGGAATCCTCACTTTGGGCAGAAGTCTTCCCAAGGAAGCCTTTGAGCTCAAACCAAAGGGAGTTACCCGATTTTAAGGTAATGTCTTCACTTGTGTCCTTTTGTTTTATTTTGATTCTCCAACCCCCTAAACACTTTTTATTCATTTATTTTGTAACAAATAAAGTATCTTAAATATACTAGGATGTTTTTATAAGAATTATTCGAGTTACACTTACACACACCTACATCTAATGGTTAAAGAACATACTGTTTCCGTGGATGACAAATTTATGCCTCCCGAAACGATGATTGTTCAACATTCTTTTAACACCTTCAAAGGTGGCCATTAAGATGTCAATATATTTATATATTATATATAATATTTTTATGTCTTCCTTAAGATTCTTTATTTTTCATTTATGGCATACCTTTATGGCTTCCATTATGGGTATACGCGATATCTTCATTTAAGGAAGTGCGGACTACCGCCCCCTCAAAGTGATTTGATTCGTTAATACCATATGTGGTACGTATAAAGGATATATTTAATGATATTATATATGATACCATACTGTAATTAAAATACTATTATGTATCATTATGTTTTAATTCCATTAAATATGAAATAGAAATGGAAGTAGCGTTCATGCGTACGTACGGCTTACCGTCTCCATGGACGGTACATTTCATTTCTTATCTCAAAATGTTATGTAATATTATAAGTACATATATATAATGGATATATATGTAATATATTACATCTAAATTATGGATATAATTCTGTAATTGTAACATATATATATATATATCTCATTTTGTTTTAATTCCATTAATATGGAAAAAAATGAAAGTAGCGTTCATGCGTACGTAGGGCCTACCGTCTCCATGAACGGTGCTTTTCGTTTTTCTATCTCCAAATGATATGGAATAGTATAAAATTAATATTTACTGGATATATATGATATTTTAATCATTAATACTATTCTGGAAATTATTTACTTATAACTACATGGGCAATCATTTTTCAAACAAGTTCATTTTTGACTCATGTACCAAACATCGGCAAAAACGTCTGATATGAACTAACATTATTAAACAATTATTATAACATTATAATATGTGATATGAACTGAATAATAATATCTAAAGGAGGTACTTAGGAAATTATTAATTGACCAAAGTTTATTATTCAGGAATATAAAGAAACGAACAAGACAAGTTGGACTTGAGGTAAGGGACCCTACTCCTCTCTTTCTTTTTAAGTACACTCTTTTATGTCATTCCTTATAAGATCATCATTCTTGTGATTGGGATGTTCTTTTATATTAATCTTACTGTAATTTTTATGTTCATATGATGAGAGACCCTATTCTCTCTCATCAATCAATTTTGGAAGTTTTGAGTGGTGCCGTTAGGCTGCCGAATTTTCGTAAGAGATCTAACCTCTCTCTTTCTCTTTAAGTACTCTCCTTTATGTCACTTCTTTTAAGATCCTCTTTTTTTTTATGATGGGGGATGTTATTTTATATTCCTCTTGCTGTAAATTTTATTTTAATGTGATGAGATACCCTATTTGATCTCATCAATCCATTTTTGGAAGTTTTAAGTGGCGCCGTTAGGCTGCTGAGTTTTCGTAAGGGATTTTTCATCTCACTTTTATTCCTGTGAGATTTATGCTACATTTGCCACAATTTACTTTGAGTGGTGTATTTACTGACCATTATTTTACTCACTGTGTAATATTCTTTCATTTATGAGTATTTACATCAATGTTGTATTGTCCTTCTTTCACGGGGCGTATGTTTCGAAAGATACCCATGTCCATAAGGGAACCTTTCACCCTCCTCTTTTTAAAAGACTTATTTTGTTGGGTCTTTTAATTTACATATTGTTATGTTGGGATATGTTCTCATATATCCTTATTGATGTAAATTTTATGTCCAAGTGATGAGATACCCTTTTTTTGATGTGACGTTGTTAGGCTGTCAAGGGAACTTCTTAACCCAATTTTGATTTCTTTGGGTTCAACATGTAGTTATTGAATATGTCATCCTTTGAATATGTGTGAATGACATTTGATTATTTTACACTTAATATCCACTTATATTTGGTGTATTCGTTTTTCACACATAATTATGTAATTGAATTATCCTTAAACCAAGGATACCGTCTTTGTAAGGGACTTCGTCTCAATCTCCTTTCATTGAGGCATATTCTATTTTATACACAACCTTCTTTTATACGGTGTATAAACCCCTTTGACTTTTACGTTTATTCAAAAGGAATATTTTTTATACGAAGTGTTTATTAAACGACAAAAGGGAATGTTTTTGTCGTACGTATGCGGCGACAACGACTTCTCCACCGTCGTGACCATTATTTGAGTTCCGGCTTCCTCTACAAGTCATACCATCTTTTTAAAAGAAAAATAAATACCATGTTTTACTTTTCTTTTATTTTGGTATTGAAAATGGTTTTCATAATGTATTTATATCAATGTGTTGTATTGATATATTTTTATTGAAAGGTGGAAATGTTATGTTTCCTTTATGCATGTTTTATGTGATAAGATTATGTTATGGTTCTTGGGAATTGTTATGAAGATGGGTGGTTCCGTGATAAACTAAGGGCGGGTGAGCCCGATATAGCTCTCCAATGCATTGGGTAACGCGAAGGAGTGAAACGTTAAGGTTTATCCAAAGAGATTTGGGGAATATACTGTGGTGGGTATTCCAAACGTAACCAAGAGGGTTACTCCCTATGTAAGAATGTTATGAATGCCTCAAGTTACCTTTTATGTCTTATGATTTCTATGATTTATTCATGATTTGATGAGGTATGTTAAAGTGCCTATGTTTTATGGGTAAATTATGATTTCATTCTTATGTATATATGAACTCATGTTTCCTTTCCATATTTTTATAACCCTTACTGAGCTTTGTATACTCATCCCAAGTTTTTGAAATGTTTTTCACAGGTCAAGGGAAAGGTACATGATGTGATGATAGTGTAAAGGATGTGTCAAGAAAGAATCCATGTTTTATTTTAAATATGTTTCCGTTGATGGGAAGAATGAATACTGTCTTTTATGTAACTACTTTGTTTAAATGAGGAATGTAATGCAAGTTTCATGATCTAATTCTCTAAAACTCTAAACCTGAAAAGATCCTCAATGTGTAATCTTGTAATAACTCAATATTAAGTAAGGTTTAAGGCTGGGGCCTTATACCAAATGACTTATGTATCATTTTTCTAAAGTATCAAAAAAAATTGAATGCATTTTCTTGGTTTTGAGTACACCACTTGTGTTTTTTACAAAAATGTCATTTTAAACTGTAACATGCACTTTAAGTCATACAGGTCACATTGTGTGTGGGTTTTATGTGAGACTAATTCATACAAATAAAAAATTAATTATGAATCATTTTACTGAATTATCAAGACAATCTGAGTGTGTTTTCTCTGTTTTCAATAAGTGACACTTTTTGAACTAAAATGTCAATTTTAAATTGATAACGGAGACTTTGAGTCATACCGGGAACATCATGTATCGAATTGAGATGAGACTGATTCATACATGTCAAAAATGACTTATAAATCATTTTTATAAAGTATCAAAATAATATGAATGCATTTTCTTAATTTTGAGTTTTTCAATTGTCTTTTTTACTAAAATTAATGTCAATTTTAAATAAAATGGCACACTTTGAGTCATAACGGTCACATTGTGCATCAGATTGAGGTGAGGTTGATTCCTAAATATCCTAAATGTATTATGGAACATTTTTATGAAGTATAAAAATAATATTAATGTGTTTTCTCAGTTTTTATTTTGCCACTTGTTTTTTTTACTAAAATGACATTTTAAACTAAAAACACGCACTTTGAGTCATAATGATCACATAATATGTGGTTTTGATGTGAGAATGATTAATACAAGTCACAAATGAATTATGAATTGTTTTAATAATTTATAAAAACAATCCAAGTGTGTTTTCTTAGTTTTTAGTGAGTGGCACTTTTTGAACTAAAAATCAATTTTAAATTGATAATGGAGACTTTGAGTCATACGGGCCACATCATGTATCAGATTAAGGTGAGGTTGATTCCTAAATGTCAAAAATGAATTATAGGTTATTTTCCTAAAGTATCAAAATAATATAAATTATTTTTCTTAGTTTTGAGTATGTCAATTTTCTTTTTTACTAAAATTATTGTCAATTTTAAATAAAAAGATGCACTTGGAGTCATACTGGTCACACCGTGCATCAGATTGATGTGAGGCTAATTCCTACACATCCCAAATGACTTATAGATTATTTTCCTAAATTATCAAAATAATATGAATGTTTTTTCTTAATTTTGAGTACGTCATTTTTGTTTTTTACTAAAATGTCATTTTAAACTGGAAACGCATACTTTGAGTTATACCGATCACATC